>SNQJ01S0065359.1:23723-38449 GCA_010110895.2 Picea sitchensis | reverse complement strand
AGAAATTGGGATCATGATGATAGGGGGATCATGAGTGTTTCCATGAATGACAAAGGGGGGGATTGTTGGAAGATTGGTTGTTGTCATTGATGTCAGCCCTAGTCATTGGTTCTAGACCACAAGATTGATGAAGGTATTTGGACATGAAGGACAGTTCACATGCAGACACAACACCCATGGATGGATAGTATACATCATGTTGTTTCTGGTGGTAGGTGTCACGTCACGTGGATCCTCATGGTTGAGGAGAAATGAATTTTTAAAGATGACAAAGTGAATTAAAGAAGGAAGTACATGTCGGCCCTGAAGATAATTAAAGAAAAGAATTACAAAATAAGAAAGTGTTAGGTCGGCCCTAATATTAAAAGGAAGTGACATAAAGGATATAAATAAATATCATTATACATTCATTTTATACACACAAGTCGAATTTCAGAGGAAATTTGAAGTAAAGAAGGTTGGATTTCAAGGGAGGATGAAGTCTTTTGGTGATGCATTCTAAGGTATGTTATTTACAGGTCATCTTACCATTTTCTCTATAAATTTGTTTCTATAACTATTCATATGGTTACAATGATACGGTATTGAGAAGACGCATCTAGGTACATGTGGTAAAAATTCCAGATCTTTATTCACTATAATTTTGGATATAGACACTGTGGAAGATAGGGTTTTTGACTAGTCCTAAAGCTAGTAATAAACATGTGTTCTGGGTAAAACAATAATAAATTATTCATAGAGAATCCAAATGACGTGAGACCAATTTAATTGGAAATAGTACAGGCTGTAGTTATTTTTGTGCGAGTTTCAAAATCTGATGATAAATATTGAGAGCAGGGCATTCTGTACAAGTTCTCTCTCCTGAATAAACCAGAATTGAATAAGGTCTACCATTCTCTCTATAACTTATTTTTGGGGAGGACTCAAGGAGTGAAACTTGGAGGATTTTCAGAGAATACATTTAGTAATATTATCTATAGTATGAGAGTATTCCAAGAATTGAAGAATTGCATAAGTTGAAGAAGTCTCAGGAAGCATTATCAAGTTATATGTGATGGTTGGTGGATGATGATGATTTAATGTAAAGTTTTATTATTTCTCATATATTCTTGGGTGGAAAAAAGGGGCAAGGATGGAGAGGTCAACCCTCTCTTGATATTGGAGGATTTTATATTCCTCTTGGAGGTTTATCCCTCCCTTTATATTTGGAAGTTGTAGCTACCTTTGGAAGTCATTACTTCCCTTGACCAATAACTATTGATTATTTCTCATATATTGTGCATGGTGTATTGTGGTGTATTTGTATAACTCTTATGCTATTTTTCATTGCTCATTGGATATAATTGAATGGTTTAAGTATAAGTTGAAAAAAAAAAAAAATCCATTCTTGATACTGATTCACCCCCTTCTTAGTATCAAAAAAGTCTCATCGGTTAGCAAGCGGAGCGAGCAGGAGATGGACAGAGTGCAAGCGCGGGACAACGACATCAGATTCTCATCTTCCGTGATGGTACATGTGTGAATTTAAGGGTAAATTGGTTCTTATTTTATGTATATGGATACTGATTAATATTTATCAATGTTTAGTTCTTAGAAAAAAAAATGTTCAGACTGTTGCTTCTAAAATGTTATGATTGTTTGGCTTCGAATGTTCAGAATGGTAGCTTAAAAAGTTCAGTTCTTAGCTTTAAAAATGTTCAGATTGTTTCTTCTAAAAGGTTCAGATTGTTAGGCTTCCAATGTTTAGTTGAAGAATAATTTATAGTCATGTATGATGTAAACTCGCTGCCTCCCTGGAGTTTTCTGCTTCCACCCTGTTATCTTACTCTCTCGATGTGATTTCTCTCACCAATCATACACAATTATTGTTAATCTCGTAACTCTTCTTCTCAAAAGACACCACTATAGTTTTCTTCAAGGAGAAACTCTACGGCTTTCCCCGAGTCCTTCATCTCCTTTGACTCGCTATCTAATGATCCCTGGCCCATGAGACTGTCAACTCTTTTTACTGCTCAGTTTTTTAGGGAATTGATACATAGAAGAGGAGCCATCCTCTCTGTCTTTTTCTCCTATTCTTCTTATGAGAGTTATGAAACTCTCATCAAGAAGCCCAACGTGATTAATTCAAGGGAGAAGGGGTGTTTGATCCGGCTCTTCAAACTGTAACAAACTAGGCTCATGGTTGGAAGGCCCTTCCGAAGATTATAACACAATTTAAAAATTCTTTTCTATCTCAAAGCTAATCCCTACTTACCTCAGTAAGACAGACCAGACTGCCTTCACCCCTATAACTTTACGTTCAACAAAATACTGGACAAATTTAAAGGGGATGAGCTTTTTAGTGATAAAGGTAAATACTTCAATTATTTTTTAGGCGTGGTATATATTTCAACCTGTTGATAGTCGTTCTCCCCTGTACTGCAAACACGCTAAAACCAAAATGACAAGATGGAGCTGCAACAGAACTCTATGACTTGATCGCCAAAAATCTTACAGTTGCTCAATCAACTTTATTCATGAGAATTACATTGTAGCATACTCGTTATGGTTGAAGGAGAAATTTTTTTTTGTAATCTTATGATGTCCATGGCTACCAAACGGTGCTTATTTATGTGTCGTCTAGTTGCCTTGATTCGGTGGGACACCCCGTTCTAGTCACATCCAAAACTAGGATTTCCCCCACCCACATGCTTGTTGTTGTGCCATCTCGAGTTTTACTATGCGTGATAGAGATCCTGAATTTATCCACTATGATTTATTTCATCCTCGAATATTCTATTTTACTCTAGGTATCGATTTAAATTTGGCAGCATTTTAATTTCCCTATCATTTGACTACAGAGAAATTTTAAATTACCCAGAGAAATGTTGAGCGGTTAGATATGGCAGTATCCTGTAATTTTAGAATGTTTAGGTTATTTTATGGCAGTGAAAATTTCTGCCAGCTATCCTCTGGAAAAGATGTCAATTTGAAGATGATTTCTGTAAATGAAAGATTTGCGTTTAACTCTGAATTTTCCTTATGGCAGCGATGTCATAATTGCATTTATCCCAAGGGAGGGGGAATGGGACACCTAGCACACAATTCACCTTATTTTTGGATTGATAGATTAATTTCACTTTTATGATTGGGTTGCAAGACTCCCTTTTTCTTGACAGATTAGAGTGAATTTATAAATGCGTATGGCAGGTTCGAGTAGTCAATTCATAACCAGGTTGACAGAGGTTGCCCTTGCTTAGTGTATTGACGTGCTTCTAAAAAAATGAATCATTCTCTAAAATTTGTGTTGAGATTTACAGTCAACGTATTCATTATGCACACCTTGTGTTATTGAGCTCTAAGATTAATCTACAAACAATTTCATAATTATTTTTATTGAGGTTCAAATATCTAGTTTGCTAAGAGATTTATCACCTATAAAAGGGGATTTACTATTAGAACCTTTCACTTATGCCTTAAGGATAATGAAATTTTTATACCAACCCTCCTATCCTTAGTTTCCATTGTATCACATTTACTTATTTTAGTTTTGTAAAGCCTAGGATAACCCGTATGATTAAATAGGAATGATGTCAACTTATTGAGTTAAGACTAGGAATTTTCAACTTGGTTGCCTAGCCCTAATTTATTATTGAGCTGTAGATCTGATAGAAGTTTACATGCTAAGGGTTTATGGTTCCTTGTTTAATATTGATCTGGAGAAGTTAGAAAGTGTAGGTGATTTATAGATAATTAAAACCCCTTGGAATGGAAGGGTAAATAGACTCTTGAAGTTGTTATAGGTTGAATATTAATTTGTGGTTGTTTATATTAATTGGTTACTATGTACTACATGTTATTAAATGGTTACATGTGCTTACATTAGATGGTTACTATGTGTTGTTCCTTATGTCAATTTTAAATGGTGGTTGGTCATAGCTATTATACCCCATATGTCTGCCTTGTAGGAAAAACAAGAGATCTATCGGTTAGTTGCACAATTTAAATGTTGAATGTTGTCACCTTCCGTCTTGCTGACTTGTTGATTAGGTTCTTGGGTATAGTCATCTTGTATTATTGACATTTAATTCAGGTCTCCTAACACGTGGATTTTTCTTGGGTTGAAGTTCCATATATTTCATGTTGCTCCTTGGTTACTGTCATGCCTATCTCCATGTGGTGGCATGATTCCTAAAAAGGGGATCATTGCGTGCACTGATCGATAGATGAAAATGATAACCTGACATGAGTCTTGTGCTTTCTGATGTCAGCGTAATGCTCATTCAAATTGATGTTTGTACTTGGTTCTGTAACACTTTAATGTGCTTGGTTTTTTCTCACCATAAAGGTTCTAATTACGGGTCGTCGAAGCTGTTGTGTTGAGATTGATTGATATTGTATTTTATCTTAGTAGGCGTGATCTTGCATATGATGGGAGGGAAGTAGACACCTCCTTGTTCCTTAGAACAATTTCCAGCCTTGAGACCTGGTCAAAATCGATGGGAACCTGGGCTTGAGCGTTTCTTATGTTACCTGGAGGTCCTAACCTTGCAGGGTAGGATAGGCGGGTAGTCATTTTTATTTTGGTTCTGATTGATTATGTATGTTGCATCCATTTGCATGATGTGATAGTATGTTAGGTTGTTATGTTGTTTGTTTCATGAACTGCGTGCATTGTGTTCGTCGTCGAGTTGCATTGATTGATTTTTTGTCGTTGTTACCTTCTTGATAAAAAAAACATTTATGCACTTGTTATGTGGCGCATGTTGTCATAACGACTGGGGTCATTACTTATGGTATGAGAGCCAGGTTCAACCCATGATTTGGGATCACTACGTCTTCCATTGACTAGATACTTGATTATAAATATCGCTAATTAAATTGATATGTATTCATGCAAGTAATCATGGTCAGAGGACATTGTGGAGGCAAATGACGGGGTGCTAGGGGAGGAGGCACGATGACCCCAGTAGCATCCACGCTTGAGAGGTCTAACCACCAGGGAGACGAATAGGTTGTCATGTAGGAACAGATAGTCATGGGTGATGTAGTTGGTCTGATAAGGTCCTTTCAGAGGATGTCTGAAGCAATGATCATCCATTTGGATAGAGATGACGCTAGGGCGTCAGCACCTCCTAAGGGTCCACCACGTGCTCCGGTCGATACTGGTAGCATTCACCGCGAACTCGAGAAGGTCAAATTTCTCAAGTTCTTTGGTGCCTCGGACAACGCAACCATCGAGGCATGGTTGGAGAATATGGCGATGTGATTTGCACTTCTTGACTATACCTCCAACATGAAGGTCTGCATGGCGGTATTTCAACTGAAGGGGAGCGCTCTTCTATGGTGGAAGATGCTCTTACCGAAATTGAACATGGTCTTCAAAGATGTGTAATGGGAACTATTTGAGGAACGGTTCTGGGAAAGGTATCTATCTGAGGAATTCATTGAGCATCATCTCAATGCCTTGCGACAGGGCGTCCATACGATGCCTGAGTACGAGGCCATTTTTATGGAGTTGCTTCAGTATGCTCCACACCTGAATACCGAGAAACTTAAGGTCAACAAGTTCATGTTTGACCTTAACGTCAGCATTCATGCAAAGGTTAGGATTATGATGCCTCAAACCTTGCATGATTTTTTCAATAAGGCCCTCATAGCATAGGAAGAGCTTATAAGCGGGGATCAGAGTAGGACTCTAGTGAGAGCAGTGGGACATGCGTCATCTAGTGCACAGTAGCATCAAACACCAACTAGACATTTACCAAGATATCATGGCATATAGAGAGGATCCACTTTCTCTACACCTCGGTGACCAATTCCTTAGCAACAGACTCCTTAAAGAGGACCAAAACACCAACAACAACGTCGACCGTAGCAGTAGCAGTTTAGGCCTGTTCAGTAGAATAGACCAAGGTTCCAAGAAGGTGGGCCGTCAACTTCTACTCTATTTTTTAGGAGTACTGGACCGAAGAAAGGATGTTGGACATGTGGAGAGCCACATTACCAGCATGACTGCCCAGTGGAGAGGACCAGAGCATCTGGATCAGCAGAACCCACTACCATGGGGAATTTGGGCAAGGCCCATCAGATTCATGCAGCGGTAAATAACCGTCAGGAAGAGCACCATTCTACTGTTCTTGAGACGTCAGGTACCATCACTAAACAGACCCTTAGTATTTTGATAGATCCAGGTGCTACAGAGAGCTTTATTTATGGTGCAGTGCTAAAACGAATTAAGGTAAAGGAAGTCGAACAGGACGATTTTATCTTTGTAGAAATGACTTTGGGAGCCAAACAAAAGGTTGGAGGGAAGGTTACGGGCTATAGCGTTAAATTGGGAGAGTTTTTTACAAGGGCCAATCTGTATGTCACGATATTAAGGTCTTATGACGTCGTGATTGGTATGGACTGGTTGGAATCGTTTGAGGCAATACTCATCTGTAAGACGAAATGGTTGATCTTGGTCAATGACGAGGGACAAAGACGTGTGATTGTAGGTCAAAATGAGGGATTTTCCCTGAGGTTCATCTCTTCCTTGCAGCTACAAAAGAGCATCCCCAAGGGATGTAAGATTTATGTGATCATTGTGTTAAACAAGAAGAGAGTAGCGGAAGGTCTAGAAAACCTTTTGGTGGTGCGAGAGTTTTCATATGTCTTCCCTGAGGAGTTACCTAGGATGCCACCAAAGAGGGAATTGGAATTTACCATCGACCTAAAACCAGGAACTGAACCGATAGCAAGAGCGCCTTATCGGATGTCGACCCCGGAGTTACAGGAGTTGAAAATGCAACTGAAGGAGTTGTTGGAACTAGGACTTATACGTCCAAGTATGTCATTGTGATGTGCGCCTGTTATTTTCATATGAAAGAAGGATGGGTCATGGAGACTTTGCATTGAATACCGTCAATTGAACAAGGCAATGATCAAGAATCAGTATCCATTGCCAAGGATTGATGATCTGTTTGATCATATGAAAGGCATGACTATATATTCAAAGATCGTGAGATCGGGGTATCACTAGTTACAAATCAAGGAGGATGACATCCATAACACCACTTTTAAGACGAGGTTTGGACATTAGGATTTTACTGTTTTACCATTTGGACTGACGAACACCCCAGGGGTATTTATGAGTTTGATGATCGGGGTGTTCCGTGAATACTTGGAAAAGTTCATGCAAGTATTCATTGACGATATTTTGATTACTCTCGGATGATGGAGGAGCATGACGAGAACTTGTGCATGTTACTACAGTGCCTACGAGAGAACCAACTATATGGGAAGTTGTCCAAATGATAGTTTTATCAATCGAAGATTCATTACTTAGGGCATCTCATCTCCGACGAAGGTATAGTTGTGGATCCAGCAACGATCGAGGCTATTATGGAATGGTTTGTGCCAATGAATGTCCCAGAAGTGCGTAGCTTCATGTGTTTAGTGGGATACTATCGACGGTTTGTCGAGGGATTTTCAAAGATAGAAAATACGATTACGGAATTGCAAAAGAAGAACAAGAAGTTTGTTTGGACCGAGAAATGTGCAGAACCCTTTCGCAGGCTCAAGGAGTTGTTGATGACAGCACTGATACTAAAGGTCTCAGACATGGACGCGGACTTCTTGGTATGCACTGATGCATCCAAAAAAGTCTTAGGCGGATTCTTGATACAAGACGGTTGAGTGATCACTTACATCTCGAGAAACTTGAGAAGGCATGAGGAGAACTATGCGACGCATGTTTGGAGTTGTTAACCATTGTTCATTCCTTGAGATTTCAGAGACACTACCTTATTGGACGAAAATTTGAACTAAAAATGGACAATTGTGGTCTAGAACACATATTTACGCAAAGCGACTTGAACGTGTGACAACGGTGTTGGTCGGAATTTCTTAGCGAGTATGATTTTGAGATTACTTACATAAAAGGAACAGTGAATAGAGTGGTGGATGCATTGAGTCAAAGACCACGCATATTTTTGGTGATGCCTCTTCAGACGAATCTACATGAAAAGATTCTAACTTTATAGCGTGACGATGACTGGTACAAAGAGGTCAAGGATTTTATCGGAGAAAACACAATGATGGTACCAAAATTTGAGGGATTTACTGTAGACAACGACGAATTATTGAGATTTAAAATTATAATTTACATACCGCCCAACGACGATTTGAGGATTTTGATCCTAAACAAGGCTCATAGAGCAGTGTACATGGCTCATCCTAGAGTCACAAAGATGAGGGAAGACCTTGAACCCTTATTCTTCTGGAAAGGAATGAAGGCATACATTGTCAAATACGTGGCAAGATGTCTAGAATTTCAGCAGGTAAAGTCTGAACATAGACATCCGAAAGGATTACTACAGCCACATGTTATTCCAGAATTGAAATGGGAGGTCATTTCGATGGATTTCATTGTTGGATTTCCACTGATGGAAAGGAGACACGACTCGATTTTTTTGGTTTTCGACACTCTGACAAAGAGTTCTCATTTGATTCCTTTACGTACGATGTATCAGGCACCTGACATAGCTATAGTTTTCATTAGTGAGATTGTGAGGCTGCATGGCATGCCTGAGAGGATTATATTTGATAGAGGATCGATGTTTACAAGACGAATTTGTACTATTTTCCAAGAGGCCTTGGGAACCCAACTTAACTTTAGTACCACATATCACCCAGAGACAGACAGACAGATCAAGCGAATGAACCAAATATTGGAGGATATGTTGCGTATGTACATGATGGACCAATAGAAGTGTGGGGAATAATTCTTTCCACTGGTAGAATTTGCATATAACAACAGTTATCAAAGAACCATTAAGATGGTGCTTTTCAAGTTTCTTTACGGGCGATCGTGTCGGATGCCTTTGAGTTGGGATCGGCTTGAGAATAGGGTCCTGGTGGGACCTAAAGCGATCCAAGAAATGGAATACCAAATGAAAACCATAAGACAAAGGATAAAGGAAGTGCAGGATCGATAGAAGAGTTATGCCGATGCGCATCCTGGCGATCGTAGTTATGAAGTTGGAGATTGAGTCTTCTTACGGGTGAAACCTTATAAGAGTTGGATCAAGTTTGGAAAGGGTGCTAAAATCTCTCCTAGGTTCGTGGGACCCTTCGAGATTATGGAAAGGAAGGGGCTTGTGGCCTATCGACTACCCTTTCCTGATTCTTTGAGGCATATGCACGATGTTTTTCACATATTTGTTTTGAGACATTATGTTAGTGATCCTACACATGTTATTGACATGAATTCCTTGCAGGTCTCAGACAAGGGTGCACTCACAGGGGAGCCAATCCGCATCTTGGACCATCTCATTCGATAGCTACGATGTCGAACAGTAGATCAGTTCAAGGTCTAGTGGGACAACTATCGTCCACACTCGGTGACCTGGGAGGACGCGTATGATATTCGTCAGCAGTTTCCATTTTTGTTTGATAGCTAGACATATGATATTATTATACACTTTATTTGAGAACTTATATACTGTTAAAGTTCGGGACGAAGTTTAAAACAAGAGGGGGTGTATGTAACATCTCACTCTTGTGCACACCTAATCGGACTTATTCTTTAAGGACACTTGCATGCAAGTGATCCAGTCCATTATACGATTGGTTGTATTGATTATGCCTATGAGATGTTGTGGATTTGATGACATATTATTTTTCTATAATTATATCAACAAGTGTTATTGACTGGGTTGTCCTAAGTGTATAAGACTCTAGACGTTAGAGGATGTCGACGACATCGATGGATCTCCTTGGACTCCGGATTGAGTCATGGAGTGAACTGCTGACGGTAGCTTGCTAACCAGACTCACATAGGAGTAAAGGGGTCACACATGACAACCAGAGACATTGAGGGAGAGGTTTGGCAGCAACCCTGCCATAGCCTACTAGCACTCCCTCCATGGCTTGAACTGTAGGTTAATGATTACCTAGTTCAAGAAGACTCCTGATGCTATAAGGGAATACTGTCGCAGTCGCTCACGATGATTCTAAGGGGAATGAAATAAGGTAGGGTCCTTATTCCTTAGAGGCCCTTAGTCTCCCACAAGATCACCTAATGGAGTATTGACTCTAGGGCTTTGACGTCTACCAAATTCAGTCAAGAGGCAAGTGGCATCCTTGGAGCACGTAGTGCGTCTTGAAGGGAACGTTGTGCAAATAAAATGGAAAGAGGCTAGTGGCACTCTTGGAGCACGTAGTGCGTCCTGAAGGGAACATTGTGATTTTTGTTAAGATAAGTTAATAAACCTAGTTCCTAGAAAACTATGCCTCCTTAGGACCTGGTCGGCCTTAAAATGAATGATGTGATAAGTAAAGTTTAATAACAATTGTTTCCCTTAAGCACTGTCTCCAAGCCTAGTAATTTGAAAACCTAGGTTTGAGTAGAACCTTTGAACAAAAAAAACTAATTATACATGTAATAAGAAAGGGTAAAGAAAATTCAAGATTTATTAATTAAAGTAAAAACATTTAACAAAGATTTAATTATTAAAAAGGGGTATATGGTTTTTTGTCTAAACTTGTTAATTCTGAACTCAGTTAAAAATGGGGAAACTTAAAGAAAAAGGGAAACTTAAAGAAAAAGGGGAATGTCTAACTTAGTAAGGAATCTAGCCTTTGGAACTTTCTATTTATGAACTCAACTAGGAATTAAGTAAGGCGTAAGTCATTTAAGAATTGTACGGGAATAATCAGACACCGGGGAGCGTTTTTAGGAATGCTTTTAGGTGGGTGAGGAAAATAGGAAATTTAATTAATAAATAAAATTGATTTTCTAGTACAAATAGGGGATCAGGCGACATGTGTACGGGGGAGGTTTTTCCTAATTAAATAAATGAAAAAGGAATCTAATGAGGGTTTGGGAAAATAATCACTTGAAAACTCTATAAAAGGATGGAGGAGGAGGAGTATGATCACATTTGGCTTGCGTAACATTACGTTGCCAAAATTTATCTCTAATGAATTTTCTCTTGTGGGAGTTAGGATACCTAGCTTGGATAACGGATGGTAGCTCAACCCTGCGAGGCGAGTTGGGGAGATATCATTCTCTAGTATTGTGTGCGTGGCTCATTTGTGGCTCGGGGGGCTCAGGGGGAAGAAGAGTACCACTAGTGTTGGCTCAGAGGTATCGGTGAGGTCTCATCGGTTAGCGAGCGGATCGAGCAGGAGTTGAACGGAGCACAATCACGGGACAACGACGCCATCTTATTTGTCTTCAGTGATGGTACACGTGTGAATTTAATGGTAAGTTAGTTCTTATTTTATGTATATGGATACCAATTAATCTTTATCAATGTTGAGTTCTTAGAAAAAAAATGTTCAGACTATTGCTTCTAAAATGATCAGATTGTTTGGCTTCGAATGTTCATAATGGTAGCTTCAAAAGTTCATTTCTTATCTTTAAAAATGTTCAGATTGTTGCTTCTAAAAGGTTCATAATGCTAGGCTTCCAATGTTCAGTTGAAGAAGAATTTATAGTCATGTATGTTGTAAACTCGCTGCCTCCCTGGATTTTTCCACTTCTACCTTGTTACCTTACTCTCTCGATGTGATTGCTCTCACCAATCCTACACAATGATGGTTGATGTCGTAACTCTTCTTCTCAAAAGACACCACTATCGTTTTATTCAAGGCTAAACTCTACGACATTCCCCAAGTCCTTCATCTCCTTTGGCTCGCAATCTAGTGATCCCTGGCCCATGAGACTATCAAATATTTTTACTGCTCCATTTGTTAGGGAATTGATACATAGAAGAGGAATCGACCTCTTTGTCTTTATCTCCTATTCTTTTTACGAGATTTATGAAACTCTCATCAAGAATCCCGATGTGATTAATTCAAGGGAGAAGGGATGTTTGATCCAACTCTTCAAACTATAACAAAGTAGGCTCATGGTTGGAAGGCCCTTCCGAAGCTTATAACATAATTCAAAAATTATTTTCTGTCTCAAATCTAATCCCTACTTACCTCGATAAGACAGACCAGATCGTCTTCACCCCTATAACTTTACATTCAACAAACTACCGGACAAATTTAGAGGGGATGATATTTTTAGTGATAAAGGTAAATACTTCAATTAATTTTTAGGCATGGTATATCTTTCAACCTATTGATATTCGTTCTCCTCCGTACTGCAAACATGCTAAAACCAAAATGAAAAGATGGAGCCCCGACATAACTCTATCACTTGATCACCAAAATTTTTACAGTTGCTCAGTCGACTTTATTCATGGGACTTACATCGCAGCATACTCGTTCTGGTTGAAGGAGATTTTTATTTTGTAATATCACAATGTCCATGGCAATTAAAAGGTATTTATTTATGTGTCATCCAGTTGCCTCGATTTGGTGGGATGCCCCGTTCTAGTTGCAGCAAAAACTAGGATTTCCCCCACCAGCGTGCTTGTTGTTCTGCCACCCCGATTTTTACCGTGCATGATAGAGATACCAAATTTATCCACTATGATTTCTTTCTTCCTCGGATATTCTATTTTACTCTAGGCATTGATTTAAATTTGGTAGAGATTTAATTTCCCTATCATTTAACTACAGAGCGATTTTAAATTACCTAGAGAAATGTCGAGCGGTTAGATCTGGCCATATCCTGTAGTTTCAGAACGTTTAGGTTATTTTATGGTAGCGAAAATTTCTGCCAGCTATCCTCTGGAAGAGATGTCAGGTTGAAGGAGATTTATGTAAATGAGAGATTTTTGTTTAACTCCAAATTTGTGTTATGGCAGCGATGTCAGAATTTCATTTATCTCGAGGAAGGGAGCATGGGACAACTAGCACACACTTAACCTTATTTCTTGATTGATAGATTAATTTCACCTTTATGATTGGGTTGCGAGACTCCCTTTTTCTTCACAGATTAGAGGGAATTTATAAATGCGTAGTTTCTGCAGCGAATTGAATTACATGTTGGTAGGTTCGAGCAGTCAATTCATAACCAGGTTGACAGAGGTTTCCCTTCCTCAGTGTATCGACGTTCTTCTAAAAAAATGAATCATTGTCTAGAATTTGTGTTGATATTTACATTCAACGTATTCATCATGCGCACGTTGTGTTATTGAGCCCTAATATTAATCTGGAAACAATTTCATAATTATTTTTATTGAGGTTCAGATATCTAGTTTGCTAAGAGATTTATCACCTATAAAAGGGTATTTACTATTAGAACCTTTCACTTATGCCTTAAGGTTAATGAAATTTTTATACCAACCCTTGTATCCTTAGTTGCCATTGTATCTCATTTACTTATTTTAGTTTGGTAAATCCTAGGATAACCTGTATGATTAAATAGGAATGATGTCAACTTATTGAGTTAAGACTCTGAATCTTCACCTTGGTTGCCTAGTCGTAATTTATTATTGATTTATAGATCTGATAGAGTTTTACATGCTAAAGGTTTACAGTTCCTTGTTTAATATTGATCTAAAGAAGTTAGATAATGTAGTTGATTTATTGATAATTAAAACCCCTTGGAATGGAAGGGTAAATAGACTCTTGAAGTTGTTATAGGTTGAATATTAATTTGTGGTTGTTTATATTAATTGGTTACTATGTGCTATGTGTTATTAAATGGTTAAATGTTCGTACATTAGATGGTTACTATGAGTTGTGCCTTATGTGAATTTTAAATGGTGTTTGTTCATAGTCATTATACCACATATGACTGCCTTGTAGGAAAAACAAGAGATCTATGTAATGATCTCAAGCCAAATTCTGGTTTGGAATCACTAACTACCACTGGTTTGTCAATGTGCAGATGTTTATTGAGTTATTAAGTGCATACAAGATTCATTCAACACATGAAGATCATCTTACATTCAAGATATAGAAGCACAAGCAAAGATCTGACCCTTTTATTATAAGCAATGTAGGATCAATACAATAGGTGGTCGATCTGGCATAAACCTCAGATGGTCGTACAAACAATAGATATGAGCTGCTACAAAATGCTCTCGTCAATACAAAATAAGCCTCTAAAGGCTGGATAAGTAATGAATATCAGTACCAAGCAGATCTGAATGTCAAACCTTCCAACCAGAGAGTACCACGCTCCAAGTGGCGACTGACGCCCTCAACAATTCAGCCCTGATAGAAGAATGCTCCAATTGAGCCCAAACTCAGTCAGGTAATAGATCAAGACAGTGGGATCCTCCTCCCGAAGTCTCAAACCCAACGTCCAAGGAAAACCTCTCCAACTGTGGAATCTTCTAAGAGAGTTGCACCCTCCTGAATAGCTAAATCGAACCCTCCTCAATGGTATGGCGTGCCCTTGCTAGAAACTCCTCAAAAGTACGGCCCTGCTGTCTTCTAAATCTCTAGAAGGAAATATGCTGAGAATAGAATGGTGTGGAGGAATATTTCATCCCTGAGACCAAGCTATGGAACAAGGTGAGTGGATATTTCACCACTGAGTTGCTCACAAGGGTTTGTACAGCAAACCCCAAACTGAATGCTCAAGAGCACTAACAAGAAATATACCAAGATCATAATCAATAATAGGTGCACCCCAGCCTCTTACTTATACTTTTTCCTTTTGATTCTCTGTTGAGTTAGGTTAACTCCCAGGGTTAACTTCTATTCTTCTGTTGAGTTATCTTTCACTCCTTTTATCCTTTTTCTTTCTCAAGTCAACTTAAAAATATAACTTTAGTCTAGTTGACCTTCCCCCTCAGTGTGAGACCATGACCTAGTGGGGGTGCCCAGGCCACTGAGTCTCCTCATCACCT
>SNQJ01S0065359.1:13112-23673 GCA_010110895.2 Picea sitchensis | reverse complement strand
CCCCCTCAGTGTGAGACTATGACCAAGTGGGGGTGCCCAGGCCACTGAGTCTCCTCATCACCTCTCTAAGAGTTGGGGGACATTACAGTCTCCCTTGCTTGAAATCGCTTGTCCTCAAGCAATTCCAAACCTGCCTCTCTGACCACGTGCTCCTTTTCCCAAGTGGCATCCTCAATGGGTAAATCCTTCCACCTGATCAGGTACTCTTTGATGCTTCGGTTTCTGAGCCTCTTCTCTCAGACTTCCAATATCTCTTCCGGAATTAGAAGAAGTTGTCCCTCTTCGTCCATGGGGGGTAATACCTCAATAGGTTTGATGTGTTGGCCGAGGGCTTTCTTAAGACAGGAGACATGGAAGGTATTGTGTACTTTGCTGCCCTATGGAAGCTCCAGCTCATAAGCTACGACCCCTATCTTTCTTCTGACCCTATAGGGTCCAAAGAAACGTGGTTGCAGTTTCTCTGCTCCGCTTCTTTAAATGGAAGCCTGCCTGTATGGTTGCAATCTCAGATAGACTAAGTCGCCAACCTCAAAAGTGCGATCAACTCGGTGCTTGTCTACTTGGACCTTCTGTTGGTTTTGTGCCCTCTGTAGATGATCCTTCAGTTCCCTGAGAATGTCTTAGCTCTGCTCGATCCAATCCTGTACCATAGGTGCCCTGCTGTCACCAAACGCAATCTCCACAAACGATAAGGGATCATAGCTATACAAGGCTCGGAATGGTGACATGCCAATGGACATATGCTGGCTTGTGGTGTTGTAGCAATACTCTCCCAGATGCAACCATCTGGCCCATGCTTTCTGTTGCCCCGCCACATAGTTTCGGAGGTATCCCTCCACCCATTTGTTGACTATCTCTGTCTATCCATCAGTCTGAGGGTGATAGTTGGTGCTAGGGGTCAAGGCCGTACCAACCAACCCGAATAACTCCTGCCAGAAAGTACTCATAAACCTGCTATCTCTATCGCTGACAATGGTCTTGGGTAGGCCGTGCAACCTGAAAATCTCCCTGAAGAACAGTTCAGCCACCTGTGTTGCACTGAAGTCGGTAGCTATGGCAAAGAAATGTGCAAACTTTGTTAACCGGTCCACCACTACAAATATGCAGTCCTTCCCTTGCGTCTTTGGCAGTCCAGTGATGAAATCCATGGATATGCTTTCCCACTTGTGCTCTGNTGATCCCCTGATGTCCTGCCATTGGTGAGTCATGGCACGCCTGCAATACTTTAGCCTTGAAGGTCGATCCAGGAACCAAGAATATTCGGTCTTTGTAGTAGATGAGGTCATTTATAACCTTGAAATCTTCATCTTGTACCTATCCATCCAGTAGCTGGCACGCAAACTGATCCTNCCTCTGCATACTCCATCACCAGATGGTCTTTCTAGTCAACTGTTACCCCTGTTATGGCAAAGATGGATGGCCTCCTGGATAAGGCATCAGCCACCATATTTTTCTTCCCCTTGACAAACTCAATGTCAAAGTCGTAGGCCTGTATTCTGCTTACCCATTTTTGTTGCCTCTCATTCAAGTCCTTCTGTCCCAATAGATATTTGAGACTGTTATGATCTGTCTTGACCACAAACCTGGCACCAACCAAGTATTGCCGGAATTTGGCTAGTGCATGCATGATAGCCAACATTTCTTTGTCATAAATGTTGTAGAGTAGTTCGGGACCCCTGAGCTTCCGACTCTCATAGGCAAGAGGGTTCCTCTTTTGCATCAGTACGCCCCCTATTCCTTCCCCAGATGCATCACACTCCAAGATAAAAGGAAGACTGAAATCTGGAAGGGCTAAGACTGGGCACGTACTCATCACTTCCTTCATCTTGTCCATCACTATTTGAGCCTCCTCGTCCCACTTGAAGGCTCCTTTCTTAGTCAAATCGGTTAAAGGTGCACACAGCTAAGAAAATCCTTTGACAAATTTCCTGTAATATGTGCACATACTCAGAAATCCTCTCAATTCGGTGAGTGTCTTAGGAGTAGGCCATTAGATGATGGCTTGTATTTTCTCCTGATGTACCTATACCCCCTTTGCCCAGATGATGTGTCCTAAATAGAGGACCTCTGTCATTCCGAACTCACATTTGGACTCCTTAGCATACAGTGACTGTTCCTCCATGATTGAAAAAATTTGATCCACATGCCTGAGATGCTCCTCCCACGTCTTACTGTAGATAAGCAAGTCATCAAAAAATACCAACAGGTACTTCCTCATCTGCTTGTTGAACACATGTTTCATACATGATTGAATGTAGCAAGGGCATTGGTTAAACCAAAGGGCATCACCAAAAACTCATAATGGTCGTAGTGACATCTAAAAGCTGTTTTTGAGATGTATTCCTCCCTCCTCTTGATCTGATGATAACCAGAGCGAAGATCAATCTTCGTGAAGTAGATGGCCCCATGCAGTTCATCCAACAGTTCATCAATCCTGGGTATCGGGTACCTATTTTTTATGGTCTTTTTTTTCAAAGCCCTGAAGTCAATGCACATTCTCATAGTGCCATCTTTCTTCTTCACCAGCACTACTGAAGAAGAAAAAGGGTTGTTGTTGGGCCTGATGTGCCCCATGTCCAGAAGTTCCTTGATGGCCTTCTCTATCTCATATTTGTACTTCTTGGGGTGTCTGTACGGTGTGGTGATAACTAGTTTGGCCCCTTCCTCTAGCTCAATAATGTGCTCAAACCCCCTATCTAGTGGTACCCCTAGAGGAATAGGCCCAAACACCTTGTGGTGCCTGTCAAGGATTTCTTTGATCTCTGGAGTGTAGTGAACCTTGCCCTGTTCATCCATACATGTCACAATCCTGCATTCCGCTGCCTATACTATCTCTTCCCTCCGGAAGATGGCCTCCATCCTCTTGGCCGTGACTACCTTTGCAGCATTCCCTGTCATGCCCCTCAGCACTACCTTTCGCCCACCTTCCTCTGTGAATGACATTTCCATCATTTTGTAGTTGGTGGTGATAGGCCCCAATGTGCTGAGCCACTAAACCCCTAGGATGATGTTGGTGTCCGGGAGGTCCATGACATAGATGTCCTGTATCAGTTCGTGCCTACCCAAGGTAAGCTTCATGCCCAAAATATAACTGTCATAGGGCATAGTGCTTCCTCCTGCAACCTCCACTTTGAATCCTTCAAATTCTACTGTGGGTATGTGCCTCCTCTTCAATAATGCTGCATCAATGAAGTTGTGGGAAGCTCCTCCATCAATCAAGACCGAAACTCTTTGACCCTGCAAGCCCCCCTTATTCGAAAGGTGTTATAATTGGGTACCCCACTAATAGATTCCAAGGTGGCCATACTATCTTGTCCCATGATCTGTTCCTCCTCTACTACCTCAGTGGTTTCTGCCTCCATGTTATGTATCTGGCCAATCTCATCTTCCTCTTCATTGTCCGAAGTGACCTCAATGTAGTGCACCTGACCACGTCCCATGCACTTGTGTGATGGGTTCCATGGTTCCTTGCATGTGAAGCAGAGTTTCTTCCTCCTTAGTTCTCTCCTAGTGTTGTCATCTATTCTGCCACGGCCTTTGTCAAAACCCTTAGGGTCACGTCCCCCCTGGTTTATTGGAGGCCTTTTATCTCATCCACCATTGTTGAGAGGTGGTCTGGGTATGAATTTAGGTTTAGCGGTTGGACCCAAATCCCTCGTCTTCCAAATGGCCTCTTATAGGATGGTAGGCTTGAAGGCCTTTACCCAACCCTTCAAAGGTTCCATCAACCCTTCTGTGAAAAGCATCATGAGCCTGGTTGGGGACATATCTTGCACCATCACTGCCAACCTCTGAAATTCATCAATGTATGATTCAGCCATACCCGTTTGCTTAAGTTGGGTGAGCTCCCGGAAATGTAACTCAAGATCTCCTTGATCAAATCTATCAATGAGCCTCTGAGTGAATTCTGTATAGGACACAATCTGATTGTGGCCGAGTGTGGTGAGTCCATGATACCACCAGTCATGAGCCTTGCCATCCAAGTACATAGTGGCAAACTTGATGGCCTCCATCTCCCTCATGGGGTTGAGCTGTAAGTAGGTATCCATCATTTGTACCCAAGACTGTGCTGTCATCTTGGCCGTACCGTCAAAGTATGGAATTTCTATCTTCCCTGCTCTACATTCAAACTCAAAACTACCGTTGTGGTTTGTCCTAGGTTGATTTCTAAACCTGAGTTGGCAATACTGATCTAGGGACATCTGGCTTTGGACCTTCATATCCAAACTGTAGTATTCTTTGGTACTCCTTGCCATTTGTTCCACAAATTATTCTACATGTTCCTATTTCCCTTTCTCATCTGTGAATGTGGGCATGTAGGGTCTAGGGTTAGCTCTGCTACCTAAATGTCGACCAAGCTGATCATCTATGAACATAGGTATGTATCGTCTCTGATTAACCCTGCTACCCATCTGACCCTGACCCGTGTCTCCGTCCAGACTTCCTTCGGATCTAACTATTTTCTCCAGATTATATCTGATCTCCTCATGGATTTCCCCAGATCCACCAGCCTCCTTATTCCCGTACATATCAGGGTTCTTCCCTTGATGGGTCACTTGCATCAGAAGTTCATTTAGCTTGGATTGATTCTTGTTCATTATCTGCAGGTTCTCGTCAACCCTCTTCAAAGATTCAGAGAGTTCGGCCTGTCCCCTTCTGCTGGTTTCATGGTACTCGCCCAAGTGTTGGACCAATGTGCTTTCCGTGCGGTTGACAAATTGCTAGAACTTATCAAACTTGGCTACTATGAGAGCCAAGCCTAAAGGCTCATGGTCATCCCCCGACCCTTCCATTTTGGCCTCTGTTTCACTGCTCGATTTCTTCTTTCGACCAATAAAAATACTACTGTACCTCTGCATGCATCGATCCCTCCACAGGTTTGGAGGATCGAAGCTCTGATACCACTATAATGATCCCAAGCCAAATTCTGGCTTGGAATCACTAACTACCACTGGTTTGTCAATGTGCAGATGTTTATTGAGTTATTAAGTGCATACAAGATTCATTCAACACATGAAGATCATCTTACATTCAAGATATAGAAGCACAAGCAAAGATCTGACCCTTTTATTATAAGCAATGTAGGATCAATACAATAGGTGGTCGATCTGGCATAAACCTTAGATGGACGTACAAACAATAGATATGAGCTGCTACAAAATGCTCCCGTCAATACAAAAGAAGACTCTAAAGGCTGGATAAGTAATGAATATCAGTACCAAGCAGATCTGAATGTCAAACCTTCCAACTGGAGAGTACCACACTCCAAGTGGAGACTGATGCCCTCAACAATTCGGCCCTGATAGAAGAATGCTCCAATTGAGCCCAAACTCGGTCAGGTAATAGATCAGGGCAGTGGGATCCTCCTCCTAAAGTCTCAAACCCAACGTCCAAAGCAAACCTCTCCAACTGCGGAATCTTCTAAGAGAGTTGCGCCCTCCTGAATAGCTAAATCGAACCCTTCTCAATGGTATGGCGCGCCCTTGCTGGAAACTCCTCAACAATATGGCCCTGCTGTCTTCTGAAGCTCTAGAAGGAAATATGCTGAGAATAGAATGGTGTGGAGGAATATTTCATCCCCGAGACCAAGCTGTGGAACAAGGTGAGTGGATATTTCACCACTGAGTTTCTCACAAGGGTTTGTACAACAAACCCCAAACTGAATGCTCAAGAGCACTAACAAGAAATATACCAAGATCATAATCAATAATAGGTGCGCCCCAACCTCTTACTTATACTTTTTCCTTCTGATTCTCTATTGAGTTAGGTTAACTCCCAGGGTTAGCTTCTATTCTTCTGTTGAGTTATCTTTTACTCCTTTTATCCTTTTTCTTTCTCAAGTCAACTTAAAAATATAACTTTAGTCTAGTTGACCTTCCCCCTCAATGTGAGACTATGACCTAGTGGGGGTGCCCAGGCCACTGAGTCTCCTCATCACCTCTCTAAGAGGTGGGGGACATTACAATCTATCAGTTAGTTATGCAATTTAAATGTTGAATGTTGTCACTTTCTATCTTGTTGACTTGTTGATTGGGTGCTTGGGTATAGTCGTATTGTATTATTGACAGTTAATTCGGGTCTCTTGGCATGTGGATTTTTCTTGGGTTGAAGGTCTAGATATTTCATGTTGCGCCTTGGTTATTGTCATGCCTATTGTCATGTAGCGACATGATTCCTGATAAGGGGATCATTGTGTGCATTGATCGATAGATGTGAATGATAACCTGGCATGAGTCTTGTGCTTCCCGATGTGGACGTAATGTTCGTTGAAATTGATGTTTGTACGTTGTTCTGTAATGCCTTAATGTGGTTGGTTTTTTATCGCCGTAAAGGTTCTAGTTACGGATCAACGAAGTTGTTGTGTTGGGATTGATTGATGTTATCTTTTAGCTTAGTAGGAGTGATCTTGCGCATGACGGGAGGGAAGTAGACACCTCCTTGTTCCTCAGAACAGTCTCCAGCCTTGAGACCCTAAATGGTCAAAATCGATGGGAACCTGGGCTTGAGCATTGCTTATGTGTCCTAGAGGTCCTACCCTTGCAGGGTAGGACGGGCGGGTAGTCATTTTTATTTTGGGTCTGATTGATTATGTATGTTGCATCCAGTTGCATGGTGTGCTAGTATGTTAGGTTGTTATGTTGTCTGTTGCTTGAATTGCATGTGTTGTGTTCATCGTCGAGTTGTGTTGATTGATTGTTTGTGGTTGTTACCTTCCTGCTAAAAAAAAAATCTTGCACTTCTTATGTGGCGCATGTTGTCATAACAACTGGGGTGTTACATGTTTTAATAATCCAAAGCACTAGATTGAAATACCTTTAAAAAAAATATTCCTTCCTTATTTTTAATAAAAACCATTTTTCAAATTCCCCCTTTTTCTTTTAGAAACTTTAAATACCCCTTTATATCTCTTGGTAATTACTTAAGATCCCACTAGTTGGGATTTAAATAATAATTATAGTGTACCTCTTCTTTTACTCAATTGAGAACTTTTTTATTTTTATAAAGTAAAATTTTATTGTTATAAAGTAATGTTTGGGTGTGGTAAAAATACAAATTACTAGGTGTGGTAAAAATAAAAATTGTCAAGTGTAGTAAAAAACATATCTGGGTTGGAAAAAGGCAGACCTGGTATAATGAAATTTAATGGGTCTAGTAAAATTTATTTTGTCGGTTTTGGTAAAAACCATTATCGAGTATGATATCAACTACAATGGAACTGTACATAATTCCTTTTTTTTCGATTATTGATTCTATACAATATTTTATTTTTTATTTCTTCTTTCTATTCTTATAAATGTTCTTAGCAGAATAATCTTCAATAAAATTTATGAGTTTTTAGATGGTCAAAAGCCTGAACATGGTAAAAGACGTTGAGTTCAAAGAAACTCTAAAAAATATTTGAATGTGGCTAAAAGATGGATCAAAAAGTGGCTATGGTACCAAATGAAATGGAAAAAGTTTGTTTCCTAAATATGATATTTCCTAAATGAATTATTATTGAGGAGTCCCCAATAATTGAGATATGATTGATCCCTTTCTATTTTATAATCATCAATCTTCAAATTAATGCCAATATATTTTCTTTATTATTGGTGGTCTCACTTAATCCCAATTTCCTGGGTAAATGAAATTTCTTGATTTTCTTTAAGATCTAGAATGATTCCCCACACTTGCCACCCATGATTTCCTTTTTGACAGTCCATCAAACAAGAGAGTATCATTTTTCCTATTTAATATCCATTAATGGAATTCTTCATCTTGCATTCTAATCTACCATAATCTATGGTCTTCCAATATTTAATTTATTCTTCTCTATCCCCTCTAACAACATATCCTTTATCCATAATTTTTCCACCCATGATTTCCTTTTTGACCGTCCATAAAAAAGAGAGTATCATTTTTCCTATTTAATATCCATTAATGTAATTCTTCATCTTGCATTATAATCTACCATAATCTATGGTCTTCCAATATTTAATTTATTCTTCTCTATCCCCTCTAACAACATATCCTTTATCCATAATTTTTCCTTTGCTTCTAAATTTGATGTATTTCAATATTCCCCTCCTTTAGACTATATTATTCCAATGAGAATCCCACATGCTTGCATTGAATTCTTCCACAGAGGAAGAACTTATTCTTGGATGTTTACTTTATTTTTGGTAATTAGATTTTCTAGCTCAAAAATTTAGGGATTGACATCCAAATCCTTTTTAATAAAGGTTTTTTTTTTAATAATGTACCTTGGAATTTTTTTCTCCATAGCTAAAATATCTCCTTCCAATCTTGCGGCATGATGATATGTTTTCCTAGATTTACAAAGGCCATTTTGCAAAATTTCCTTGTGTATTCACATTCGAGGAATATGTGTATAGATGTTTTCTCCTCCTTGGTGCATAATTGACACCACGATGGACCTTAGAAGCCTCTCTTCTTCAAAATTGCATAAATCATTATCTTCCCATGAACCGTTATCTAACAAAATATCTTTATTTCTGGTAAACAATCTTCTCCCTAAACCGACTTCCATATTGCACATCTCAAAAACTAAACTTGCTTAGTTAACTTTCAATCATATCCCTGTTTTATTGAATATGGACCGCCTTGTATTCGCAAACCCCTATTGACTTGTGCTTCTCTACTTAATCGGGCTACTCCATGTAGCTTACAAATCAGGAAATTCCATTGTTATTTTAGCTCCAATAGTCTCAACCTCCTCCATGTTTCCAAAATTTGGATGTTGAATTATCCTAATCAAATATGTCAAATAGAAAATGATTTTTTTAATCTTTCATCCAATCTTTTAAATTGTTGAGCTCAAGGATTTGATTGAGTGGAGGCTTGCCTAGAATTTGATCTTCCCAAATATGAATTTGTGCTACATTTCTAGACACACAAGAAATATTTTCTTGAATCAAACGAGTTTTTGATTTCCACACTTTCCATATAGATGACTCTTTTACCTATGGAATTTATAGACCCAAGCTTCTTTATTGCAAATATTTATTGTTTATAGTCTTCCACCAAGCTTTCTTTATCATCACCAATCTCCACAAAAAAAATTCTCCGATTACTAAATTCATGATTTGAGGATCTTTAATATTTATAACTCCTTGGTGCAATGGTGCTCTTATGGTACTCTAATTAGTTAGATTATACTTATAATTTATTTTACCACCTTGACATAAAATTTCCAATATCTCTCCCAATTTGTTGCATTATCTCAACTAGCATGAGAAATGTTGATCCTTGGAACAAGGGTAATAATAAAATAATATATTTGATTAGGATAAGCCTACTAGATAAATTTGGAAATTGTACCCCCCACCAATGAATTTTGTAAAAGATATGATACAAATTCATTTCCTTAGAATATATTAGAACAATAGGCATTCCCAAATACTTAAAGGATGACCATTTGACAACATATGGAAACTCATGAATCTTTGCTAAAAAGTGAAATAAATGAGGCAATGAGTTCCAACCAAATATGTTGAATTTTATTTCATTTATACAACCTTCTAAATCATTCATAAATTAATCTAAAACAAGTTATTTATTATTACTAATGGTCCTCCGAATAGAAGGGTGTTGGTAGAAAATTGGGAATGACTTATTTCTTTAACCCATTGGGATGATAAATATTTCTTGTAAATTGGTAGCTATCGAGAGTCAATGATTATAATATAGAGAAGAGAAGAGAGAGAATCATTTCCTCAATCTTATTATGCATTAGAAGAAAGAGGTGGGGTTACCATTAACCAATGGAGCTATACAAGGGTATCAAATACATGCCTTAATCTAGTTTATAGAGGATTATACAAAACCAAAATTTCATAGAACTAAAATTTAAAAGGAAGAGGAAGGTGGTACCTGGTCAAAGGCATTATCCATGTCCATATTTTTTACCAATCCTTTTGATTTATCACTTCTATTGGAATGAATTGCCTCATGTACTAGCAAAATATTGTCTATAATTTAACATGTTTTAATAGATTCACCTTGCAAAACCCTTAAGCAATTATTAAAAACTGCTAAGGACAAATTTGACCTTATGTTCGTCCCAAGAGTCTACCCGATTATTTGTTCTATGGAAAATAATACATAGAACAAATTGGGAGAACTTTTAAAGCCTATCTCAAAGAGCACATAGATAACAAAACCCACAACTAGATAGCTGAGTCAACTATTGCTAAACACTCCTTCAAATATAATCACCTTATTTTCTTTGACCAAACCAAAATTTTGGCCTATGCCTTATTACTCTTCTCATACTATTCGAGAAGCATTGGAAATTGAAAAACACCCCAACAATTTCAATTGCGAGGATGGGTACAAACTCAGCCAATCATGGAACCCCATCATACATCGCCTCGACAACTAATCCTAACTCTTTTTAATAATGCTAATTTTATTTTATCTCTATTTTTTTTCCTATTCTTATCGTGACCTCCTTTAGGTCTGTCTTTTCTCATTTGACCCCTTCTTTTCATCATGTCACCTCCTATCTTGATAATCAGATAGTATACATTTGTACTCTAGTTCTTTTCTAATTTATTTA
>SNQJ01S0065359.1:0-13004 GCA_010110895.2 Picea sitchensis | reverse complement strand
AGTTACTCATAAATTAGTAATTTATTTTTCCTTCTTCAACCTTAATCATCTAATTTTATTTGGTTAATTATAGCTTTCTTAACAATTAATGTATTATTTTTTAATTTTAATTTCAGAGTGACTCACAGTGGTTACTTCATTTCTAAACAACCATCTCTAATTGTTTACCCATTAAATCTATTCCTTGAAATACTTTTTTCTTATCATTTAGCTTTGTTGGCACCCATTTTTGGGGGGAAGTTCTGTGCGTGCCACAAGTCAATATTGTGTGCACGTGCCACAAGTCAATATGGTGCATGTGCCCATGAAGAAATATTGCGCATTACCAGGAAGGATCCACATCAGTGCCAACTAAAGAAATATTGTGAGCGCCAACCCAATGTTACACTATGTGCAAGGAATCAAAGAGAAGACTACATGCATCAAATCTGAGTGTATCTTTGGGAATATTTTGTAATCAAGTACTGTAAAGACCCAAAGGATCGTGGGAAAAGGTATGGATGAGAGAGAAAGTTAGTTAGGATTTCCACACTCTTGGAATATTTTTGGGTTGCATGAAGACAGGAATAGCATGTGGATCTGGTGTTCACTCAAGAGAGTGTAGTAGAGACAGTTGAAGAGAAAGAGAGTGCTCATGATTATAACAAAGAGTAGACTAGAATAGAAAAGATAGAGTTATGTGTCTAGTTTTGTCTGAGTTTTGTATGAATCTTGCATGAGTCCGTAATAGAGTCAAAACTATGTAGGAATGAATAAATGAGATCATAGTACATGGAATAGAGTGTTGTAACGACTGTTGTATGAGTTGAGAGCACATAGTGCAATCCTTTGTTATGTGTTTTTGTATTTGTATGCCTTTGAAGCTAATGGATAAAATACAAAGTCCTTTACCTATGCAATATGATATGTATGTTATGATATGAATGTGGATCTATTTTATTGATTCAATGCTTATTAATCTGTATTTATATATGTATGAATGAACATATTTATGCCCAAGAGGCTTCCATATATGCACTATCCTTTCACACCTAAAATAAGACTATCAATCTATGTGATTTTCATGGTGTCTCATGTCAGACCTTCTTTGGTTGTAGACTAAATATTGAATATGATGATGCCTTTGGTTTTTTTTTTTGTCAAGATTGCTGAACCTTGGATCTTAAACCCCCCAACAAGGAGAGTGGAGATAATCCATGAGCCAAACATAGCCAACAAATGGTTTTGTTGTCGGGACCTGGAGGTTTTGTATTGCATGATGAAGGGAAAGAATGAGGTGGAATCCATATCAGAAAGAAATACAAGATTGGTTATATGAGAAGGAATATTAGTTGCACGATGAGAGACAAAGGGCTTGACAACCAACATTGAATGATGGAAATAGAGGTATATCTATACATATTTGCATGAAGTTTTCTTTGCTAAGTTTCCTTGTTTGTGGTATGAATGCTTGAAGAGGAAAATGACTATTAATAATACTTTGGGAGTCCAAGAACCATTAGTATGGGTCCATACTACAATTAAAAGACTAAAATCTTTGGACACTAAGTGGGCTCAATAAATCTATTTCTGGTTCAACCAACTGAAGGAAGTATACATTGTTGAGTTCGCCATTAACTATGGTGACTCTTTCGACGAGGTTGAAATAAAATTTGTGGAAGGACCAAGAAATATATTGTTGGAATAAATCCCCCTAGGGATCAAGATGTTGTTTGTAAAGAAGGGGTTGATGCGCATGGAGTCGAATAGGATGGTCGAGTAGACCCCATCACACAAAGGGGGGGAATCGAGAGAGAGAGAGAGAGAGAGAGAGAAGGGATCCAATGGGAAGGATCCAAAAAATGATGAGATGATGTGATAAGGGAATGGAACTAGAAGAGAAGAAGAGAGAAAGGGTCGAAATATATGCAAGGAGAGTTGAATTAAGTAGAAAAGATAAACAAAGGAGGGAAAGGTTTAAGGAAGATATCAAGGGGTGAAGGATGAGGTGTCAGATGCAAAATGAAGAGAAAGAAGATTGTACCAAGAGGATGTGCAGGAAGGAATGTTGTGTCATAAAGGATCATATAAGGAGATAGGCCATTGAAGAGACGTGGCATTAGGAGTTGTGTATCAATATTTGTGTCATCAACTGCTAGTAGTTAATCAGGAGGACACAAGACTAGATTGAGGATGGAAAACCAAGAGACAACTCTAAGGCTACCAGTGTTCGATGGGATGGGTAAAGACGATGTAGAGTAGCATTGGTTCACATGTGAAGCTATATGTTTTGTGAAGAGAATCATAGACAAAGCGTTAAATATAGAACAGTTGGAGACCACCTTCAAAGATAGAGATCTAATGTGGCATATGAAATACAAGGTGAATGCATTGGTGGGACATACTAGGTCATTGATAGATACTAAAAGAGATCTACATAGGGAGTCTCAAAGTCCCAAGTCAGAATTACAATGTATCAATGAGATCAAAGAGATCAAGAAAAAAACTAGAGAAACCATATGGGACTATGACCAACTCTTCAAGATATTTTTAGATAGGTTGACATTTTCAGATCCAAGATGTTCATCATAAGGAGTGGTGTATTGTAGGACTCCCACCTCATATTCGAGTCCCTCTCACCCAACAAAAGGTGACGACTCAAGTGGAGTCCATGGATATTGTGATGTGCCCATAGGCTACACCAAGAGGTGGAAAGACATCGATAGGGATGGTGTAGTTTCAATCCTAGATCACCAATATCATGATGTAGTTACAAGATATAGCTAAGGAAAAGGTGGTGCATAAGCATAGGAATGGTGTACTATGTTCCATTCAAAAGGTCAGCATAAGAATGAATTTCCTATGCTGAAGAAATACATGACGAAAAGTATGCTGCATCCATTTCCAATTGGACCTCAGACCAAGTGGTGTGAGATTTGTAGACAATGGGGACACATATCTCCATGGTGCCAAACATTACAGAAATATCAGAAGAATACACATACTTTATTTTGCAAGTCTTGCAAATCCATGGGGCACGATGTGAATAAATGTCAGTTGCTTCAGTTGATGCAGGAGCACACTACATATGCCTTTTGGGTCTAGGAAGAAAATAAAGGTGGTGACCTCAGAGGCATGGATAGAGGAGGATACTAAGGAGGTTCGAGAGGAGGATATGGATGAGGAAGAGGATGAAGATATATTGGGGGTGGAAGAAGACCACCTATTTTTTTTTAATTGTGGTGAAGTAGGCCATGTGTCATGACTTTGTACTAAACTGTGCACTCACTATGGGTATTGTCATAGTAAATAGCATGTCATAGAAGATTTCCCAGACTTGCTAGCAAAGTGGGAAGAGAAGAAGACACACTACAATATGGTGACTGCAAAGATGTGTGGTAATTAGAAGCCAAAGGAAAAAGCTGATGTGAGGGTGCTAACCCAAGGAGGAATTTGGATGGGAATGGAATTAGAGCATGGAGAAATATTGGGTTAGAACGTGGAAGGGAAGATCAGAAAGGAGGTGCATGCACCTCCTAATTTTCAAGTTGTGCAGTAAAACCAATTGATGCACGATGCATAGAGGGATCTAGAGGAGGATAGAGTGCACGAAGAGATACAACACATGATGTAAAGGTCACTACAGGAAGCCAAAGTGTCCGAAGTGGTACAAAGAGCCATATAGATATTATTGGAAGACGCCTATGTCTGTGAACAGTTACACCATACAACACAAAAAACATTAGAGGAAGCTTGTGTGCATGAGGAGATACAATGAGTTATAAAAACATCTTTGGAAGAAGTTTACATACAGGAAGAGGTTTTATGGGTTGAATGAAAAGAAATAGAGGAGTGTGTGCATAATGAGCTACGACGCATGGCACAAGATGAAACATAGTGCAAAACTTGTCGCAGGGAGCAAGGAGAGGATCAAGTAATTAACTTCTTGTATTGTTGTTTGAAAATGCTAAGTGATCATAAAGATATTTTAAAATGACAGCTGAACTCGAAAGCTATGAGATGGATGGTGTCATGTTCGTCATGGAATCCGATGTGAACATGTTGTTTAAGAAATATTGGGATTTTATGGGAAAGCGAAACATGGTTTGGTTCCCCATTCAACTCAAGCTAGCTAATGAATATTGATTCTATCCCATTGAACGGTTGGAGAAAGTGGAAGTGAATATCGAAGGGGAGAAAACCAATGCAGACTTTGAGGTGATCGAGATCATGGATGACTGAGATCCATACTCTGTGTTACCTGGAATTGACTGACCATTTGACAACAACACTTTTCTGAACCCGAAGAAACCACAAATTTCCTTTGGAATAGATACCTTGTGTGTCATTGTGCTATTATATCTAAATGAAGGAAATGAGTATAGTGAGCCCATTAATGAGGATGTACAAAGATCCATTATTGAAAACATCTCTCATATTATAGGGCTTAGAGAAGATTATCTAAATCCCACAACAAATGGCAAGTTGAGTTGGAGAAGTGTGTGCTCATACGACATAGATTTAGATGATGCTATGGAGAGATGGTAACACAATCTCTATGAGGTTTCAAAAAGAGGATGTGTGAAAATTAACACAACGATAGACAAGGTTGGGATAGGTCCTTATACCCTATATCAGTTTCATGGAATAGACTCAATGGATACATTCTTTTCCCAAATGCAGAAGATTCCCTAGACCTATAGAATATAGGCCCTTGTCATAGTGTTGGAAGGAATACATGTGCATTGGTGGGAAGTGCATCGTGAACATCTACATGACTGGGTGCAAGTGGTGGAGTCGATCAAGGAAATATTTTGATCAATGGTATATCCCCAAGAATGCATGTGTTCCTGTGAGAGGCATTGGCTATCCAAGAAAAGGTGGAATACAAGAGAGCTCCATCAATTTACAAACACACTACGTAGCCCCTATCTCTCGAAGAAATTTGATTCCAATCGTGTTGGTAAACAAGCAATGCAAGGCAGAATTCAAAACAAATCCAAGGTTGGGCAGTCATCAAGTTCCCCTAGTCCCAACCACAAGCACCAAAAACCCTCCATGTTGAAGGATAAGGAGAAAATCCAACTAAATAAGTGTCATGTCCTGCTAGGGGTGGATGCAACAGGATCATATATCTCTAGATAAAATCAAGGGTGCACATTAACCATGCACTGTGGCCCCATAGGATAGGACTTAGGGCATGGGTAGAGTATGTTGATTTTTTGTAAACTAGCACACAATTGTTAATTCTGAGAAAAATCAATTTTTTGAATCACAATACAACTAGGTTCATAACAAACATCAGCGGAAGCATTAACAAAAAAATCCATAAAACATTTTCACACAAGATTCAGGTAAAACCCCTGGAAAAACCCTCGCAGGAAAACTAGTTCTGTAATGATTTTATTGCTATAAAACTAGGGCTCTCGTCCTGGGATAATGGCCCTTTTGAGGAAATACAACTACAACTGATAACTTATCCCACTTGGTTTCTATATCCCTAGTTGTCCCATGCACCTTTTCCTCGGTCCCTACCTCGACACACTTGAGTGCTCACTCACACTTTCTGTCCTCTCACCTTAGATTCCTTTTAATAAACTTGAGATTAGACAAAATCAAACCCTAAACAAAAACCCTAGATTTCCAAAGTGATTAAAGGCTAGGTCTCATCTGACCTTCACTTATAGATCCAATGGATAAGACTTAATCTAATTTTCACTTACGTTACTAAAGCCAATAACTTAGGATTTTGACTTGATTAGCCTCCATTAATTACAAAAGGTCATTTATTTAAACAAAATGAAATTATAAGGTTCTAAGAGGCATTATATGAATTTCATGTGCTAGACACATGCCAATGTGGAAGTACATGTCCGATGCTACAAATTTCAACACTCCCTCTTAGCAAGGAAGGTACTTCCATCACCTGGAAGTGGCTCTTTCTTCGCTACTATATCTGTTTCCATGGATTATCTCCAATCCTCCTGATTGACTACTGCCTCAAAAGCATAATAAATCCCTTCCATCTCGCTCAGACCCTTCATTGAATAATTCCCTCTAGAATTTCTCTCAGAAAGCTCCTACTTCTGAGCATCCTACATGGCCATATCAAACCGTGACTTCATCTAGATGGACTTGGAAGGTTGTTCCTTCCCACATAAACATGAAGGATAACTCCTTATGAGTTGCTCAACCTTCAGAGCTACATGCTCCTTGTTCTCCGTCATCCTAGTTGCCATTATTCGCAAGACACTCCACAAATTTTCCACTGTCTGGATACCTGTCTGGATACCTACCTGAGACTTGATGCCCGCTACCTAGGGCACCTGCCCGAGGCTACCCGGGGCTGCCTGCAGCCTCTTGTTGTTGCACGGGTCCTTTTCTGGGCTTCCTAGAGCCTTTCTGGACGTTTCCTATCTCTCTTAACCTGCTTCCCACGCTACCTAGGGGACCTTCCTATTGTCCCATGGCTGCTTCGACATCTGTGGGTTTACCTATAGCTATATGCAGTCTTCCTGATATTCCTAGGCCCTATTGGCCTATCGTGTAGCCCTCTTGGTCATTGTAGTCATGTGTGGCGGTTGTCTTTGGAAGCTAGTTTGGAAGCTCTTTCTGTCGCCCACGAACTACACGTCACCCTGCGTCGGCCTCGTTCGAGTGATCTATCATGGCCCGATTTGCCACCCCTTCTCCTGGCACTCAACCCCTCGCTGTTGCCTCCACCCTCACGCGCACTGGTACCTCTGACGATTATTCCACGCGAGGCCCCAGCCCATGGCTTCTCCTATCCGTGTGAGCTTTGGCGCCTCCTTACACCATCGGTGGGTTTCTCCCTTAACTGGCGGCGACCTCTATTCTTCGGGCAATTTTTACCTTCGTCTCTTCATCGGTCATCTCTTACACACAGTCCGAGCCTCTACAACTACCTTCCACCTTCGGCTGATTTTTGGCCGGCGACTCTCCTTTAGTTTTGGTGGATTGTCAATTATCGGTCGGTTCTTACCAATCACAACCTGTGCCTCAGTCATCCCACGTAGAAGCCTATGTTTTTTCCTCCATCACTTGTGGCATGTGTGCTTACCGGTCCGCCCTCTTGACAGATCTTCTGCTTTGTTGTCTTAATCGCTCAACCCACTGCCAACTCTACTTCACGCCCAATCTGGAAGCCAATTAAATCAACCAATTGATCTGCAGGCTCAACTCAACCATGTTCACTACCTGAGGCTCAACGGATCTTCTATGGATGTGTTATCCACAACTATCTCATCCTATCTTTCCTGCAATAGCAATCCGTACATTGTACAGCTACTATACGAGTGTATGACCCAATTTTATGTGTTTACTTTTTTACATTTACCTAATCATATTTAAAAATTACTTTGATAGCTAACTGATTGCCACCTAAGTGATTAACATAAATTAAAATATTAACACCAGATAAATGAAGCTCAACCGTTTATTTTTTAATAATTTAATAAAATTTAATATATTCTTTTAAGGATTATTTTCATCTTATCAGCCTTTCGGCGTTATAATTGTGGCTGTGCTAGTTACTAGCACAGACGCTAACTCGCGGCTGGTGAACGCCTAAAGGCGGCTCGCTGTTAAACTTCCGAGTGACGGTTGGTGATGCCAGCACAGAAACACGGCCACCTAAATATCTTAATATTTTTTAATTAGGTAGACGTGTCAATAAGTTAGTGAACACAGTAATTTTTAAACACGATTAGGTAAATGTAAAAAAGTAAACATATAAACGGATGTCTTTATAATAGCTCGGAAGTTAATGGATGAAATCAGAGCCATTCATTTATTGTGACGACTAGGAATATTCTAGGCATATTTAATCTCGTCCATAGAAAACATATTAAGAACTAAAAACCTATTAAATGTGTCCATTGTCAATAGGTGTACACCTTTCGGCGTAATTATTATTAATTTCATCTTTACCCATAGCTAAAAATTTCTGTAGACTTGCAATAAAAAAAAATCGTGACAGATCTAAAATTATGGCTACCAAATCTCGATTAGTGCAAAACCCAACTTCCTCATAGTCTCTGCTAAAATGTTAATTTTTTGTAACCTAGCACATGATTGTTAATTCCAAGAAAAACTAATTTATTGAATCACAATACATCTTGGTTCATAACAAACATCATTGGAAACATTAACAATAAAACCTTAAAAAAAATTGCACACACAATTTGGGTAAAACCCCTCGAAAATCACTACTCCCATCATGGGATAATGGTCCTTCTGAGGAAATACAATTGCAACTAATAGCCTATCCCACCTGGCTACTATATTCCTAGCTTCCTCATGCATGCTTTCCTTAGCCCCTACCCCTACACACCTGAGTGCTCACTCACACTTTATGTATCATCATTGTGTCCCATCCTCTCACCTTAGATTCCTTTTAATAATCTTGAGATTAGACCAAATCAAACCGTAAACCAAAACCCTAGATATCCAATGTGATTAAAGGTTGAATCTCACCTTCACTTCTAGATCCAATGACTAGGAGTTAATCTAATTTTCACTTAAGTTACTGAAGCCAATAATTTATTCTTTTAACTTAATTAACTTCCAGTAATTACAAAAGATCATTCATTTGCACAAAATGAATTTTTAAGGTTATAAGAAGCATTAGACGTGGAAGTACATATTCGATGCTACAAATTTCAACAAAGAAATCAACACCATATCAATAAATAGGCAACATACATAGCTCAACATAATAAAGAGAGACATGATAGGTTGTACTAATGAAGATTTTTCTTGTTTTGGAAAATATTAATACTTAGTTGACGTATTAAACTAAAAAGGATGGAATAATGATCGTTAACATCCCATTGACATGATGCAAGCAAATACAAAAATAGGGAGAGTGGTTTTCTAGCTAATAGGAAAGTGATGGTGACCTGGGGAAAAATGAACAGTTATGGAAAGAAGGTAATTACGGTGTGTGACAGTTATAACAGAGAAAAACTATCATAAACGACTTTTATCACAACTCAATATTTGACATCAATTGGGGTACACCAACCTTGGCACATTTAAAACTCCATAACCATAGTTAGATTTATCATTTATGACCAATAAACAAAAATAAAAGTGTAGAGCCGAGGGAGAAGATAATTAGGTCATAGAGTCCTCATAGTTTAGGCATATTACACCATAGTCTCGACCACCAAAGTCATCCTAGATAGTAGTTTGGATAAGATAGAGGAGCGATACAGTTTTATACTAGAATGGCCTCCCTCAATAAGCCAAATGAACAATAGAAGGTGAAATCTAGTAAGTTGTAATCGATGCCTAAGCTTGTCATCATGTCCAATGTAAGATTTGTGGGCCCTAAGATAGGGAAAGTTTCTATGTTGTAGTGCATAGACCATAATGTTTGAGATACGACCCAAATTCTTGAGTTATAGCGTGATAGATATGAAGAGATCGTTCAGTGGCCCAATGAGTTATGACTCTGATGAATTACCCAAATTTTAGCCGAGCCGCACCAGTTCAGGAATGTGTGTGCTTCTTACTTAGTCAGTTGCATGGAGGTTTATATGTGGCTCAAACATAAATAACAAGTGGATGAAATTATCATGTATCAAGTCTACATCCTGCAAACGATAGGAGAAGATCCATCCAATGCAATCAAGGCCAAGGACGCATCCTAGGAAGAGAATTAAGCTAAATATGGGATCCATAGATGGTCTCGTGGGGTAGTAATTCCAGATATCAACAAAAAAGGGTCTAGTTTGCGATGCAATTGTTTTCTTGTAGGATACTCTGTAAATTATGCAAGGGAGAGTGTCCAATTGGATTCATCATTTCTGTTGAGCGATGTGCTACAAGGGTTTATATGGCTTGGGCATGATATCTCCTAAATGAGTTTTTTAATGATTGTTTGGGGGCCTAGAACTTGGGAAAATAGTTCCATTACAACTAGGTTATTTTATTACTTTCCATGATTCTTTGGAGGCCCTCTTGGCCCATGAGGAGGAAAGAAACGATGCACCACCCTTCGCCACACCTATATTTCTTACACTCCACTACACCAAAGAAAAATAAGTTCAATTCAAGAATCACAAGGCCTTCCAGAAGTGGTACAAATAGTTGATATGGGAAACCGATTCAATGCTACACATTCCAAAGACTCTAATAACAAGGTACAAGGACTACCTTGAATTTGAATGTGATTTCCATAATGTTTTCATTTCTCCCCATGTAGATAAGTAAACCGCCATTACCACGATCCCCATTTTCATCACGAAAGAAGACATACAACTTAGTGTCATAGAATGGGATGAGGAATATAAACCTCCTTTCGAAGCAAAGCAAGTGCAACTTGAAACAAGGACAAAGAAAAACTAAGAAAATAAAAGGGTCGTAGCTGCAACCTGATAGAAAGAATGGGCCTCAATTTCTAAGTAACATAAGGTTGAAACCTCTAAAGGAAAATGCAAGAAACACTCGTATGAGAAATCACAAACTGAGGAGTCCAAGGATGACCAAGACATGGCCCACAAGCAAAAATGACCCTTAGTTACACAATGGCCATCCCCAATCAATTTACATCCCAACACGGATGAAGAGCGCACACCAACTCCCCCACCATATTTTACTACCATCGAGGAGGAAGTCCCTACGCCATCCAAAAAACAAACCATGCCGCATGGTCAAGTTCCCAGTAAGAGACGATAGACAACCATAAGTAGAGGGTTGGATATTGGTACCCTGACAAGAAAAAAAAGAAAACTTGTCCTGACCTTGGTCAAGGAGATTAGGGGGGAATTGATGATACAACAAGTGATACAGAAAGAGGTCGCAGGTGAATTCAACACTCTCTATTGACAATTGACCATTGCTTCACCACCAGGTTCACCCCCTCGAAAATAGTATATCACTAAAACTAGCAGTAGTATCCAAAGAAGAGTTTTATAGGTAAATCCATTGGTCGGTGTTTCTTTGACTTAGCTAATTCCAAGATCCAATTGGTGCAGGTGCCTATAGAGGACCTATATAAATTCATTTCTATCATCATGATGTAGCTTGGAGATAAACACAGAGCCCTCATCCATTCACATGAGAAAATGCAATAACAACATGAGCTAGAAGTATCTGCACATAAATAAATTCAGGATAAGCATAAAAAAGAAGCAGGAATGAGAAGAGGTAGAGGTTGTGCATCAGGATCTCAAAAAAATCCATGTTTTGTAAATCACTATGCATGTTAAGAGAAAATACCAACATGAATCGATACTCGCAACCCATAAATAAATCATCAACATTGTGGATGATGTGTATGCACATTTACCAAGGCCAAGGGCAGAGAAGCTAGACATGCTTGTGCCTCAAAAACTTCACATGGTAAAGGAGCATGTTCAAGTTCTAGAGACTCAAAATCTTGCTCTTCATGAGAAGCTAAAGCATCCTAACCTATATAATCAAGAGTTTCAATAGAATATTGTTGTGGGTGAGGAAGCAATGCAAAAGGGTCAGGAACACATCAATGATTTCATGAGTATAGCTTCACACTATGGAATCACCTCCAGAATCCACCCAAAATATGTGCCTTTGAAGAAGGGATATGATCTACGAAAGAAAAATTCCTGCGAAAAAATAACACACTATTGTCCTTACCTTCAAGTGAGTGATAAGAATCCATGTCAACAATCACCAACGAAACCGAGGAAATTATTGCAGCCTATTCAAAAAAAAAATCTCTTTGGCATTTCCTTAGACATGGTGATCAGGGGATCAAATTTTGCTCAAAAATTCAAAGTCCTCGGAATAACTTCAAAATGGACGAGAGCGTAGGCCTCGTCGTTACGAACCCAACACAACTCATTTCGTCTCAAACAGACGTCGAGAGCGAGAGATATTGCAATCTGTTCATAAAGTCAAACAGGCAAAAAAAAAAAAGGGACGCTGACTATACAGTCCGTACAAGCTGACGTGGCAGGGCCGTACGATCGTATGATGACATGGCATGTGATGATGTGGCAGAGTTTGGTTGGCTGTTGAGGGTGAATGATATCTCGACATGTGGCATTGTTTGGTCCAGTGATTGGGTGCCACGTGGCCCAATCATGGGCTGCCACGTGGCACACCTTTATTGGTTTTTGGTTGTTGTGTAAAATTATTGGAGTCCGTGGGGTTCGACCCCCGGACCTCCCTTCCACATAACGCCTTCGCAAAGACCGTCCAACCAACGGACCATTGGTTGTGACTTAATATGTATATAAGTTTGATTGTATTTGAATTTACATTTTGTGTTAAACGGCGAGGGGTCGGGCCGGGGCTTAGCCCTGACCCGTGGTCATATCACTTATCACATGTAACCATATGTATATACCGCGCGGGAGTTGGTTGTAACGGATCCAGCCCCGACCTCCGTGGAATGGCACAAATTTGTGTTAAGCCCTGGTTCTATTATATTTGTTATATGATCATTGGTTATACGGAAAGGTGCGCGGGTGGTTTCAAACGATTACAGTTTAGCCTTTTTGCCAATGCGCAAGCTCATATGACCTCCACATGCCCAGGTGCTAGGCGGTTAGGGGCCGGCACATCCATAACCGTCCTACAGTTTGCACCATTGGCGCGGTTATGCCCGGTGCTGGGTTTTTGCGCTATATATTGCGTGTGTGCCAAGTTCATTTGACAAGGGTGCGTTTTGTAGATGCAGAGACAACAAACTTGAAGGGGGGACTTCCAGGAGGTCTAACTTCTTCGTTTTTCGACCGATTGAGGTGCGAAAAAGCCCAGCTAGGGGTTTTTGGATGCTCTGAAGCCATTGGAGCAGTTGGTTGGTCAGTTTGAGCATTGTAAGGCATGTTTTTGAGCACTTTGAGCAATTAATAATAATGATCCATTGGAAGTTTGACCAGGAGATGTAGCCCAAGAGAGGGGTGAACTCCTTTATCAATTGTTGTGTTTATGTGCTTATGTTCATTGATTATGTTGTTGTCTATTTGTATCTTGCATGAGTAATCCTTTAATTAATGTGTTGCAAAGTTGAT
>SNQJ01S0065358.1:24390-34429 GCA_010110895.2 Picea sitchensis | reverse complement strand
ATGGTATGCACTTCAAATTACTTTGCCATTTTTTTAAACCTCTGTCGCCCTTTCATACTTTTTTGTCTCTTGTGATATTGGTTTTCTCCACTCCTTTTTAAGTCACTTTAACTTTGTGCATGTTTTGATTCGGCTTATTTATTGATGACGCTTCTTGTAGGTTTTGATTTCACTTCTGCATTGATGACACTTTGTGCAAGGTCTTCATTAGAGACAGAATCTGAGGCGGTGGGAATAAGAAGGTTTTCAAGGGATAGTTTTTTATGGGACTTTAAAGTGACAATCGAGAAGGAGTGGCGGTTTAGACTAATGGCATATGTGTTTTTTCAAAACCTATTGACAGGTTTTTCACAAAAGCTCTTCCTATATATGCCTTCGACATAAATATATGTTGCTATTTTTTTATTGGAAAACAATATTGATAATATTAATAGTAATAAGTTATTTTGGGGCAAGAGGTTAAATTGTAATAAAGGTGGTATTTGGTTTCATATACGGGATTAAAGTTAGACGTTATTAGAAAATACAGGATTCCACTTAGCAGTGTTTTTAACCATTTAGATGTAAGTGTATTTTGATTAGTTTTAACCATTTGGATGTAAGTGTATTTTGATTAGTTTTAACCATTTGGATGTAAGTATATTTTGATTTTGAAGTAAAATCTAAAAGTACTTCTAATTGGTTAAGAGTAATATCTTTTAAATGATTTTCCTTATTGCATAAGGATGATGAATCCACTGACATTCACAAATGACAACTATTAATAATCATCCTCACTATTAATTAATCACTAAGTTATAATCAAATATACCATTTAAAAAAATAAAAAACTAATCCTAAAATTTGAAAACCATTTTCTTAAGGTAAGAGGACGACCATCATTTTATACTTGATAGTCAAATTTATAATTTATGTTTATGTTTCTTTTATTTTATTTTATTTTCATGCATTGTAATGCTCATAAAAAAAAACTTTAGTCATGCTAATTAGTAAGTATAGTTTTCTCATTCGTATATATATATATTATTAGTCTGTGTTGAAGGCGATCGATAATTCATTGACTTCATATTAGTTTGTCCTTTGACTAAAAATATTTGCATAATCTTTATTATTGGAACTATAGAACTAAAAACATTATTTTTTATATAATAAAATATACCATATATGTCATGATATGATTGGATAACAGATTGGAGGTCTTATTGACAACTTTACTATTCCCAATGTTGTATATGTTAGCATATCGAAAGTTTTTGATCATCTACGGTCTTTATAATTTTTTACTATTTTTATTAAAATGTTTAGATATCCAAAGTTTTGAGCATGGAGAGTCAGTTTTTTATTAGTTGACTTCATATTAGTTTGTCCTTTGACTAAATATTTTTTGCATAGTCTCTATTGTTCAAACTATTGTTATTATTATTATTATTATTATTATTATTATTATTTGTTATTATTAAGTACCTAGGCATTTTTATTATTACGTACATAAATAGTCCTACCACACTACATTATTTCTTAAATGTTTACACAATGCGAGGCCCTTGGACGGTCCTGACAGCCTTAAATGTTTACTTAACATGCCTCACAACCTTAAATGTTTACTTAACAGGCGTGTTACAATACATTTTCCTCCGATTTTTTTTATACAATGTTGTCTGCAGTGAATATGGGCAATATTGTTCTTCAGTGGCATTACTGGTTCACTGGTTGATGCTTTCTCGTTGGTTCGATGGATGCTACTTACTATTTTTTTATTCAAATTTGCAAAGTTGAGGTCCTGCAGCTGCACTTGGACCTCTTGGTGCTTGTTCACTAGTTTGTTGTTTGCATGTTGCTCTTGTTTGCTTCAACTTAGCAGGGTTGAGCTCCTGCATCCGCAGTTGGACTTGTTGTTGTTGCAGTTTGCACGCTTGGGATTCTGCAACCGCGATTGGAACTGTGCTTCTGTCGTTCTCCATTGGCGGGTGGGTTTCAGTGCCATGTTTACTTTCCTATTCATTGTTTGTTATTTCTAGTTTGCAAGTAAAAATTTTCAATACTGGGAATGCCTGGGTCAAAATCCTCTTGCAGAACATCTTTGTATGTGAGTACTATGACCAGAGAACAAGGAGTGTGGCACTATATTGGTCTTCTTATTGAACATCAATGTTCAACATAGAACCCACCTCCATCTCATCCATAATGACATATAAAAAAGGAAATCAAATTTTCTCCTCGTTTTTTTCTGTTCCTGAAAACCATATGTTTGGTGCATTTTTTTCCATGTTGTTCCCTTCCAATCACATGTGCCCACTTCCATGTCCTAGACATCAAACCAGGACTTGTTGGAAAATAACAATGCAAAAAAAATATGAGGTACAATCTGGAAAAAAATGCACCAAACGTATGGTTTTCAGGAACATAAAATGTGAGGAGAAAATTCGATTTCCTTTTTTATATGTCACTGTGGCTGCGATAGAGGTGGGTTCTGTGTCAAACATTGAAAGTCATGAACAAGACCAAGGAAACCTTACATTCATGTTCCTCTGGTCGTAGTCATCACATACAAAGATGTTCTACAAGAGGATTTTGACTGAGGCATTCCCAGTATTCAAAATTATTACTTGCAAACTGGAAAAAATAAACAACAAATAGGGATGCAACCATGGCAATGAAACTTAACCATGAATGGGGAACGATAGAAGCGTAGTTCCAATCGCAGATGTAGAATATCAATTGTCCAAACTGCAACTTTCTCAAATGTTTACACAGTGGGATGCCCTTGGATGGTCCTCACAACCTTAAATGTTTACCTGACAAGCCTCACAACCTGAAATGTTTACTTAACAGGTGTGTTACAATAAATTTTCCTTTGATTTTTTGGATACAATCTTGTCTGCATTGAATTTGGGAAATATTGTTCTTCACCGGCATTACTGGTTGGTTGGTTGATGCTTGTTCGTTGGTTCATTGGATGTTGCTTATTGTTGTTTGATTCAACTTTGAAAAGTTGAGGTCCTGCAACTGCAGTTGGACGTCTTGGTGCTTGTTCACTAGTTTGTTGTTTGTTGATTCCTCATGGTTGCTTCAACTTTGCAAGGATGGGGTCCTGCATCCGCAGTTGAACCTGTTGTTGCAGTTTGCATGATAGGCATTCTGCATCCGTGATTGGGACTGCACTTCCTTCTCTCCCCATTCACTAGTAGGTATCAATGTTGTGGTTGCATTCATGTTTGTTGGTTGTTATTTTTTATTTCCAGTTTGCAAGTAAGAATTTCCAGTACTGGGAATGCCTGAGCCAAAACCTCTTACAGAACATCTTTGTATGTGACTAATATGACCAAAGAAACATGAGTGTGTTGTTGTCTTGGTATTGTTCTTGACCGTCATTGTTCGACAAAGATCCCACCTCTATCGCAGGCATAGTGACATATAAAAAAAGGAAATCCAATTTTCTCCTTGTATTTTATGTTCGTCAAAACCATACATTTGGTGCATTTTTTTCATGTTGTTTCCTTCCAAAACATCTTGTTCCCCTTTGAATGTCAATGCTGGACACATAAACCACCTCTTTTTCACCCATAGTGAGATATAAAAAAGGAAATCAAATTTTCTCCTCATATTTTATGTTCCTGAAAACCATACGTTTGGGTGCAACCCTTGCACTGAAACTTTCCCATATATGCGAAACCCTAGAAATGCAGTTTCAATGGAAGATACAAAATCTGAACCGTGAAAAATGCAACAATAGGTCCAACTATAGATGCAGAGCTTCAACCTTGCAAAGTTGAATCAAACAAGAGAAAGCAACAAACAACAAACCAATGAGTGAATAGACCAATCATTGTTTTGTGACTACCATCAGGCTACTATTTTGTGACCGAATTCCAGATTAGAGGGAGTCGGCATGACCACACACTGCTTTCGATAGAGGGTGCACCGGTCTATGGAAATGAAAACAACTCACATATTGAGAAGTTTCTAGAAAAATACATAACATGCAACATAGATCATTTGGATCAAGGGCTTGCCAAATTTCATAGACATTATCATACAAGAAGCTGTAAAAAACGAAAAAATCACATTTCAGATACAACTTCCTTGTGCCGCCAATGACAACAACAAGAATCATAGAGCCAATTAGTTTAGACAACAATGTTTTCATTGAGAAATTGCATTTCTGGAACAATGAGACTTTGATGACTTAATGAGCTTCTAAGACTTCTTGGAAGAGATAAATCTATCAGAAGATGAGTACATCCAAGGAATACAATCTACATTTAAACAACCAACATTCTTCCTTAAATGAAAACTTTTACATATATGGAACAACAGTTTCTCCAAGGACCAACAAGTTATGTGGAATGAAAATACAAACCCACAGTATGATGTCAATGCATATGCCTCAACATCATATTGTACCTCGTACATGACAAAGTTTGACAAGTGCATTTAGAAGAATACAAAAAGAACATGAAAAAAATCATATTGATATTATGCAAATGATACATGCACTTGGAAATATACATTGCTTGATGTTCAACAAATGCCTCCTCAACAAACAGTCCACGTTGCACTTTCCCTGCCCCTGCACTATGGTTCAAGGAAATGTGTCTTCACAAACACACCTCCACTTGAGAAACACAAATTGGAACATGGTTTTACATTTGGGCAACCAAAAATACTATTAAAATATAATAATATGAAAAAATGTTGAAATAGATATAAACACCATCTCTTTGAACTTGAACTAGAGTTTGTTGAGCTCCAACTATATTTCATAGCTGAGAATGTTTTTCCCATAGTTAACATTTTTTTATGGATTCATAATTATCAGACTAAGTGTTGTTGTGTGAGGGATAAAATTATTTTCTCCCTTTCTTTTTCCTCTTCTATACTTACCCGTTTTTCACTTTTCTTCTTCCCCTCTATTATCTGTTTCTGGTTTTATACTTAGTCGTGTTTCTATGCTCGCGAGTTCCTGAGGTGGCGAACTAAAAAATCCTCATCTCCATATATATCTTCACATCATGAATCCGACCGACCATTGTTCATTTGTATACTTAGCCAAATTTATGGTCACAAGTAGGTGCTATAGAACTCTCATGCCCCATCTTTGGGGTATACATCTTGCACCCAAAACTTCTGTGATCTACAATTCGACCCCGAGCTCCTCGAACTCAAAAGCCTCACTCTACCTACGATGACTCCATCTGACCGCCCCACCTTTCCATACTTAGTCCAGTCTTCAAATTTTCGTAGGTTCATAGACTCTCGAGTTCACAAAAGTTTGAAAGCATTTTTCACTCCCCTCCATTCCCGCCACCTTCTCCCCTTCCCAATGCACATTAATTATTATTTTACTAGTGACAACTCACCAGACACGTTCGAAAATATTGGCATTAATAAGTGGAAATCTCGAGGACATCTCCTATTAAAACGCATTAATGGGAGAATATTATGGGATCTGATTTTTTTAAGGCATCATCATAGTAAGAATGCAATATTGTGCTAGCCCGCTGTCATCTACAAAGGTCTTAATGACATGTCCCTCTTTAATACTGTGCATATATTACAGGTTGTCATGGCGCTATCGAACTCTCATGCCCCCTATTATGTGATATGCATCTTGCACCCAAAAATTCGGTGATCTACAATTCGACCCCAGACTCCTCGAACTCGCAAGATTCACTCTACCTATGATGAGTCTGTGCTCGTCCCTCCGACCTCCCCGCCTTTCCATACTTAGTTGATTCTTCACCTCTTGTTGTCGCAAGTTCACAAGTTCATGGACTCCTGGGTCCAGAAAATTTTGAAAGCATTTACTGCTCTCGTCCATCCCCGCCACCTTTGCACATTTCCCAATGAAAATTACTTACGCTTTTAATTGGTGAAAATTCACCACAGGTTAAAAAAGATTGTCATTAATAACTGAAAATCTCAAGGACATCTCCGATTAAAATGAATTAAACCAATATCTACGAGAGATTATATTATCATCCCCCAATGTTCATTTTAAATGCTATCAGGACACAATTACTGTCACATGTTGCAATACAAACAAATATTCATCAAAACTTTAGATTTTCTCACATGCACCCCAGATGCACTCTAGTCGCCTGATATCCAATTGGCAGAGGTCAATATTATGGGGTCTGAACTCTTTTCGTTGTGGATATTGAACTTGGAAAAAAATTTGTTTACTTTAGTTTTTTTAAGGCATTATGCCCCACCTTTCCATACTTTGTCGATTCTTCACCTTTTGTTGTCACAGATTCGCGGGTTCATGGGCTTCCAGGATCACAAAACTTTCAAATCATTTTTCGGTCCCATCCATCTCCATCACCTTCACATCCTTCCCAATGCACATTAATCATGCCTTTATTAGTGACAACTCACCACACATATTCGAAAAGATTGGCATTAATAGGTGAAAAGGTCGAGGACATCTCCCATTAAAATGTGTTAAACCAAGATTTACAAAAGATTATATTATCATCCTCCAACGTTCATTTTAAATACTTATTCCCATTTCCCTCTATCATCGAAAACTTGGGCTTTAAGGTGCCTTTCTTGTAATGTTCTTAGTCATCCACATGTGAGACAAATTAGAGATTCCATTTAGGCCCAATTGAAAGACGAGGGAGTGGTTTTTTGTGACGTCATATTTGAGGGAAAAAAATTATGTTAGCCAACAAAAACTCAGACAAAAAAAATTCAAGTATATTATGATTAGTATTCTCCTTGTATTTGATCCTTTGGTTCGCTGAAAGGCCTGCCTGAAGATTTGTATGTTGAACTTATTTGTTTTGTTACTGGAAATTGGAAGGGACTTTCAAGTCACCTACAAAATGCTCCTTTGTTGAAGTATATAGTTTCTTCCAACAACACAAATTTAGCAAGTGTATCAAATCCTGCAAACCACACCAAAATTTATCTTTCTTCAGAGGATTCACACATATCATGGCTTACAAAATGGTCTAGAATATTTGGAAGTGACACCAAATATTACTCCATGTGCAAATATACTCAGAAGGAAATTATAAATTTGGATTCTCACGAGGGTGAGAAACTGTATGAGTGGTTGAATCAACATCCTAAAATTACAGAACTTTCTATGTCAAAGTTTGTTGAACAACTTTTGGGTGTAGTGACAGACTTGACAGAAAGTGAGCTTCTTTTTTGGTCACCGACCTCTGGATGTAGTATCAGACTCGATATACAATCAACTTTATATCACTACTGCACATTTTTTTCACTATTACTATGCAAATAATTGCATCTGGGTTGAAGAGATTACCACTCTTTGAAAGAATATTCTCCTACTGGTTGAAGGTGGTTATATAATCTGGGAACGAGGCTCTCAAAATTTTCTGATGCTTTCATCGACAAGTAACTCAGAAAAGTTAATGGGAAGGGATTATGAACTATCGATTTTGCAACACTTTCTGAAGATTACTTTATACTACCACCTTCTGCAGGAAGTTTGTCGTATTTAGGTAATGCTTTGGTTTCTGAAGATCACCTTTCACTACCATCTTAATGTAATGATTTTGTTTCATTCTTTAGAAGAGACCTTCATGTAGTAGATATTCTAGAGCTATTTCCACCGAATATCAATCTTCCTGTTGTTTCTCATGCTTGAATAAAGGGAATTCATTTCTTCTGTTGCAGTAGATCCAATATTTGAAAAAAACAGAAGTTGTTCGATGCTTGAAGCATTAACTTGTTTGGTTCTCAAACAAATCACCATGACCTATCCACAAAAATACCTCGATTTTCTCATCAGGATCACAGGTCGATAAGCACAAAGTTCCTTCCTGGTTGTAGAGTGCTTCCATGCCCAACTTAGGTTTGCACATATGCTTTTATTGCTAGCTTGTTTCTTTCTCCTGGTGGTCGATCCTTATATCCCAACCAACATGATGGAAATAAAATAGCTCTAGGGATGTTGATCACTTTCGGGGATCTGAGTTGACTATATATTAATTTTAGTTAACTTAAAAATGTTTATTTGTGCAACCTAATGTTAGACATATAAATACAGTTTTTTTATTTTTTAAAATATAAAATAATGTATTTTTTGAACACACAACTGGTCGAAAAGTTTCAAATGTTGTTTGGGATTCACGTCCTTCAAGGATGTAAATTAATTACAAAATTAATATTTCTTGTGGAAATGCATTCAACACGTCGTCGACTATGGCAATTGCATTAACAGTGCAATTTCCAGATAATAAATGTCTAACATGCACCTAAGAGGTCATCATCGCATAAGACACACAACCTCCAAAGATTTTTGGACTCACAGCAACATTGTAATTGTCGTGACAAAGAAACGCTAAAGTCAATACTCTTTTGCAGGTCTGACAACTCTGTAGTCTAAGTGCTTTGACAATGACATGCTTACTTGTTTACTGCATTATCACCCTACAATCAATGACATTGTTCCCATTTCCACCGTCAGTGTCAGTGTCTGAAGTTGAAGCTATCTAGAGCCTGGAGTCACCGCCAGTGTCAATGTTTGAAGCTAAAGCTACCTGGAGCCTAGGGTCATGACTTGATACACTTGACATTAGTACCAATAGTGATCAAAATTTGATTGTATGTCGAATATGCTACTACATCAAGAGGTCACTCAACAAAATTTGAGATAGAAGTTGGTTGTCTGTCGAGTCCGTTACTACATCCAGAAGTCACTCAACAAACTTTGAGAGAGAAATTTTTGTAATTTTAGAATGTTGATTCAACCACTCATACAGTTTTTCACCTTTGTGAGGATCCAAATTTATAATTTACTTCTGATTATATTCTGGCATGGAGTAATATTTGGCATCACTTCCGAATATTCCAAACCATTTTGTGAGCCACGATATGTGTCACTCCTCTGACGAAAGATATATTCTGGTGTCGTCTGCAACATTTGATACACTTTCCAAATCTGTGTTGTTGGAAGAATCTATATACTTCAACAAATGATCATTTTGCAGGTGACTTGAACGTCCCTTCCAATTTACAACAATAAAACAAAGAAATTCAACATACAAATCTTCAGTCAGGCCTTTCAACCAAACAAACAATCTAATATAGGGAGAATACCAATCATAAGATACTTGAATTTTTTGTCTCACCTTCTATTGGCCAACATAAATTTCCCCCCCCAAATATGACGTCACATAAAACCACTCCCTCGTCTTTGAATTGGGCATGAATCACATCTCTAAGTTTTCTCAGATGTGGATGACTAGGAACATTACAAGGAAGGCATCTTAAACCCCAAGTTTTCTATGACAGAGGGAAATTGACACTTATCAAAGTACAAAATGTTGCATGAAAAGAGAATGTAGCCAGGCCATATTTAGAAGAGACAAACTATTCAAGAATCTAACTGAGATAGATCTATCTGGAAACACCCATGAAGTCCAAGACCCGAAATTGATATTCAACTCATTTATTTTTACTAGGAAAGAATTTGATGATCAAGTTGAAATCTATAAAAGACTGTCATTTGAAAATTTCTATAACATTCTTGAATATGGTGAAGATGTCGTGAAAAAACTGGCTAGTTGATTATTGGATTAAAAACCAAGATATTGAAGATGCATTGCACAATCTCTCTATTGATCTAAGGGACTTGGAAAGTGAATTCTTCGGTATAAAAATCTGGCATGAAATCAACGTGACGACCATCAGGATCTACATCGAGGAGTGGTTCAAAAAGGTTGTCGACAGGATTGGCAATGAAGGGCAAAGGTTGCTTGAGACGGTTCCCATAACTGCCAAGGAAAGTCATAAAAGGACAACAATGAGCAAATGACAAGGCATGGGAAACCATCATAGTAAGTTCATACTGATCACATTCTTATGTATTTGTCAATGTCTTTATCCAGTTAGTCTACCTCTTTAAATAGAAAGGTTTAACCCAGGACTGACAATTTTGTCTTTCTTTTTTCCAGGTCTTGTTTTCTTCCATCACCGACTTTCTTCTTTCTACAAGCTTGATTCTTGTACATATTTTCTTTATAGTCCGCGGGAGCCCCAATCCCAATCATTATGG
>SNQJ01S0065358.1:7855-24309 GCA_010110895.2 Picea sitchensis | reverse complement strand
CTACAAAAATTTAAGACACTCTCTGATCCGTAGTTCAACATGCATGACAAGCTCTTTTTTTCCCTGCCCGACACTTCGATTTAAATAAAATCTATTCTATTCACTTCTTACATTTTACATGGAAGAATAATTTGTGATAGGACATAGTTCTGTGGAGCCCACCCTATACTTAAGAAACAAATGGGTAGGTCTGTCCTGCTTTCATTCTTTGGGGCCCCGTAAATAGAGTAGATGAATGAATCTATTTCAACATGGCAACTGAGGTGTTGATGTCATGTTCCTGTTCAATATTGTGCATATATTACAATTTCTTGTATTTGAGGATATCCTTGCATATAAAAATGTTACGTCATATATTTGTTTTTCTGTTGCATATGAGAGAAATTTGCTAGCCGAAAACACCCTGCAAATTGGAAGATGGTTTACATTTGGACCACAAATAATCTATTAAGATACATTAATATGAATACTATTCCAATAAATATAAACAAATTCTCTTTAAACTTGAAGCTAACTTTGTTGACCTCCAAGTATATTACATAGCTGAGACTAAATGTTTGTTTCTCCCTTTCTTTTCCCTCCTCTATACTTACTCATTTTTTCCTTGTCTTCTTCCCCTCTATTATCCCTTTCTGGTTCTATACTTATTCACATTTTTATGATCACCACTTCCAGGGTTGGCGGACTGACAGATGCTCATCTTCATCTATATCCTCACATCATAAGCCCGACTGACCATCGTCCATTTCAATACTTAGCCAATTATCTGACCGTCGGGTCTCGAGTTAGCGATATCGAACTCTTATGCCCTGTGTTCTGTCATATACATATTGCACCCAAAAATGTTGTGATCTACATTTTGGCCCCGGACTCCTCCAACTCACCAGCTTCACTATACCCGGGTTCACAAAAGTTTCAAACCATTTATCGCTCTCTTCCATCCCCGCCACATTCGTCCCTTCCCAATGCATATTCATTATGATTTTACTAGTGACAACTCACAACAGAGGTTCGAAAAGATTGGCATTAATAAATGAACAGTAGATGGTGTTCTGTGAGATACTTACCCCTTTTTCCCTTTTCTTGTTCCCCTCTATTATCCCTTTATGGTTATATACTTAGTCGCCTTTCTATGATCGCGAGTTCCTGGGTTGGCGGACTGACATATCCTCATCCCCATCTATATCCTCACATCACGAGTCTGATCGACCGTCGTTCCTTTCCATACTTAGCCAATTTTATAGTCGTGGTTTCCAGGGTTGGCACTATCAAACTCTCCTGTCGCTTGTTCCTTCATATACATGTTGCACCCAAAACTTTCGTGATCTACAATTCCAACCCAGACTCCTCGAACTCACAAGATTCACTCTACCCGGGTTCACAAAAATTTCAAAGAATCTATCGCTACCTTCCATCCCCACCACCTTCACACCCTTCCAAGCACATTAACTATGCTTTTATTGGTGACAACTCAACACACTAGTACGGAAAAAATGGCATTAACAATCAAAAACCTCAAGGACATCTCCCATTAACACGCATCAAACCACCATTTACGACACTCTGACTGACCATCGTTCCTTTCCATGCTTAGCTAATTTTTTCCCTGTGTTCCGTGATATACATATTGGACCCAAAAAAATTGTGATCTACAATTCCACCCCAAGCAACACAATCTACGAAATTGACCTCCCTATTATGGACTACTTCTCCATTCCATACATAGCCATTTTTTCGAACAAGGATTCATGGGCAAGCGACCTCTAGATTGAACTTCGATTGTTCTGTGACCTACAAAAAACACTCGGACCTCCGTGATATACAAATTGACTACCGAACTCCCACATTATCCCCTCTTCCATGTTACACATTTTTCACTCAAAAGTTATGAGCCATACAATTTGATCGTCAGGGCCTCACGTCTTCTGGGGAACCCTTGTCACCCTATTTTGGATCCTCGGGTTGGCGGGTTCATGAAATCTCCAATTCCTTGTCATTGTTTCATGTGCCAACCACATTCGTACTTATTTCCAAATATGCAACAAATAAGGTTTAATGCTAACATTTCATCATGCAACAACCGTAAATATCGTCATTAATAAGCAAAAGGCTCTAGGAGACAATCACACTAACTATCCCTACCCAACTTGTCCAGAAACATATAGAAAATATCTTGCCAGGTAATGGGATATCTATTACAAATTTCAATATATTATCGAAAACGAGTCTAGCCTACCGTTTCCCTATTCCATACTTAGCCACTTTTTCGATTGCGGGTTCTTGGACAGGCGGGCTCAATATTGCATTTCCAATGTTCTGTGACTTGCAAATAGTACCCAAATTTCCGTGATTTACAAATTAACCATTGGACTGCCCCATCATGCCCTCTTCCGTGTTACGCGTTTTGCAGTCAACACTTCCGAGACGTACAATTTGACCCTCGGGCCCTCACTTCTATTGGTTATACCTTGTAACCCTATTTTGAAGCCCGATTGACTGCTTTCAATAATTAGCCATTCCTTAATTGTTCTTCCTTGTCCCCGCCACCTTCATACTTCTTTCTGAATATGCAATTAGTAAGCTTTAATGCTAATAGGTCGTCATGTAGGAACTATAAATATTTCCATTAATGAGTGAAAGGCTCGACGAGATCTCCCATACTTCTGCGATATACAAATTGATTGTCGGACTCCCACATCATCCCCTCTTCCGTGTTACACATTTTGTACTCAAAAGTTCTGAGACATACAATTTGACCATCGGGGCATCACATCTCCTGGGGAAACCTTGTCACCCTAGTTTAAAGTCCGTCTGACCACTTTCCATACTTTCCCATTTCTTGGATTCTCTTTCGCGGATCCTCAGGTTGGAGGGTTCATGAAATCTCCAATTCCTAGTCATTGTTTCCTGTGCCTGCCACCTTCGCACTTATTTCCAAGTATGAAACGAACAAGGTTTAATACTAACAATTCATCATGCAACAACCGTAAATATCATCATTAATAAGAAAAAGGCTCGACGAGACAGTCACATTGACTATCGCTACAGAACTTTCCCCAAAACATGCAGAAAATATCTTGCCAGGGAATGGGCTATCTATTACAAATTTTAATATATTATCCAAAACGAGTCTGGTCTATCATTTCCCTGTTCCATACTTAGCCACTTTTTCCATTTCGGGTTCCTAGACAGGCGGTCTCACGATTGCGGTTCCAATGTTCCATGGCTTGCAAACAGTATCCGGAGTTCCACGATATACAAATTGACCACTGGACTGCCCCATCATGCCCTCTTCTGTGTTATGCGTTTTTCAATCAAAACTTCTAAGACATACAATTTGACTGTCAGGCCCTGACCTCTCCTGGTTATACCTTGTAACCTTATTTTGAAGCTTGGTCGACCGCTTTCGATAATTAGCCATTCCTTAATTTCTCTTCCCCTTCCCCACCACCTTCATACTTCTTTCTAAATATGTAATTAGTAAGCTTCAATGCTAACAACTCGTCATGCAGGAACCATTAAGATTGTCATTAATGAGTGAAACGCTCAAGGAGATCTCCCATTTATATGCATTAAACGAAGATCTGTGGAGGGTTATTTTAATTTCTTCTAATTTTTCATCTCAAATAACATGGAATTTCTTTTGCAGGTTGTCGCATTGGTGGGTTCACGGAATCTCCAATCCTTAATTGCTCTTCATCGTACCCACCACCTTTTCACTTCTAAGTATGCAATTACTAGTCTTTAATGCTAACAACTCATCATGCAACAATCGTCGAGATTGTCATTAATGAGAGAAAGGATCGAGGATATCTCGCATTCACATGCATTGGACCAAGATTTTCAGAGGGTTATATTATCCCTTCCATCTTTTCATTTCAAACATTGTCTGGAGAAAACATATGTTCTCATAAAATTATGGCAGCATGGAGATACAATGAATATCTTCGGGCATGAGGACCAAAACTTCTAGTGGTCCAAGGCATACTCTTACTATTCATCTTGTTCCTCCCAGAACGAAGTAATTTGGACCTCTAGAATCGCTCGAGCAAGTTGCGTCCCTAAATTTTTTGACTGTAAGGAGGTTGGCTTTTGGTGCACTGAAAAATACATCTCAAGCCAAAGAATTATTCCACTACGTGACCATTCTCCTGTTTCTTTTTCACCTCAAGTCTTCCACAATTTTTTAAGATTGTCGGAGCCAACATTGATCTTCAGAGGACAAGACTGCAAGCAGATCCTAAAAAAGCATTATAATGGGTTTGGCCTCTTACCCAAGTTCCTGGAGATATCACAAAGTTGCAGGTTAGTTCTTTTAGAAATCCATTCCAAGAAATTTCTTAGTTGTTTACAAGAATAACAGGACATGATTCCACAACAAGCATTTTCCACATGGTTCTTCATATTTTGTATTTCACAGTCAAGGAACAATCCTTTTTTTATTGGAGGAAGCAAATTTTCATTGAAATATGTTCCCAATTGTCACGATTCAAAGAAGGGAATAAATTTTATATGTCATCCTACTTGGTTTTCACGATAGTGCGTTGTTGTCCATTTCCAAAACTGTCTCTGTCCAAGAAGGTAAACTATGAATTCGACCCAGTAACCTTTTGGTACCAGGGCTTGTGGAGGCACAAGGCCTCCCATTTTTTATATGAGATTTTTAATGAATTTGTATCGGTTTTCAAATATTTATTGTTAGGAAAGGATGCTCCCTGGATGTCTGTCCAGGCAACCAAGTTTTTGGACAGGAAGTGAACACTTAAACAAATGGAAAATTACAGTGTAATAATGATTTTTGGATCCAAGGAAAATCCTGCTTTCCTTCCATGTCACATCACAAAAAAGATGTTTGTTACATAAATAATAAGGCAATACAACTATTGGTTTCATTTTTTCCATGAGAAGAGAAAAAGGTAATTCATTCATCTGCCTTGGAAATTCGAGGACTTTGTGTTCAGGAACGTCAACAAGATTGACGAATTTGCAGGACATTTCAACAACTTGAACCTAAGATATGCTAAAAGGCTAAGAGGGTTCGACCCTAATGGGATTTTTATAGAACATTTACTAGCAGTTGGATTTAGCATCTCTTTTATCCATACACGCATGAACAAAGATAGAGACAATGATGACAACACTCATGCTCCTGACGATGGTGACGTAGAGACATTGCAAAGCACAATTGAATTGTACAAACAACAGGGAAAAGACTTTGGTGAGAAGACTGTCCAATCCTCAACTAGTACTCTCAAGAGAACGACATCACAGAGCATCGCTCCAACGGCCCACCCCAGTAAGAAAGAAACCCAAAATTATTCAAATGGAGGAGGAGATAGGAACCCTCCTCGCGGAAAAATTGTTAGTTATCACAAGGTTCTTGTGACGAAGAAGAGAAAAAACGTTGTAGGGAAAGAGGAAGAGCCTGAAACTGAAAGTGAGGACATGGAACTTGAGACTTCTCTGGATAACATATTCCACAATATTGATCATCCCGCGGACATGATGCACCATAGTTCCATAATGGAAATAGTTGAGACAGACACCTTTGACGAAGATGAATCCTTTGTATTCTAGAGCGATGTTTTTGACAGCTAATCTAAAAATTTAATTATTGAAAAGAGAGATGTAAGAAATAAGAAAGGAAAATCTTGTTCAAAGATTAACCTTAGGAACATGCATCCGTCCCAAATCTCTTGACTTCACTGAGCAACCAAAGATGCTCTTGATGATTCCATTGGAGGCATTGAAGCGGAGAATGACAGAATGAATGACCAAATCAAGGAATTGGAGGAAGCTTTGATTCCTACCCCATTGTTTGTCAGACCTTTAGAAAAAACCATGCATGCCACCCCTACAACCAATTTAAAAGGATCCTCCAGCCTCTTCACATCCTGTAGAGTCTATGTGGAGAATAATATCAAGAAAAGAATGGCGCTAATTACTGAAGCCTGGGAAACATCACAAAATATAGCTTCTCTTGGAACGAGGGCATATGTTTTGCACATACATTTGCAGGGGGATTTAAAAATGAAGAATGTTTATATCTACAGATGGTGATCCCTTTTGGCAACCATGTCACCAACATGTCAGATCTGAGAAGAAGACAAGAAGATATCCCCTCCCCAAACCGAATCAAACAATTAAAATCATGCTAGAAAGATAAATTTAAGAACCTACATCTCATTGTCAATTCATGTGAATAAGCCATATCAAAGAAAGAATAATTACTCAGAAACCTAACCGAAATAGACTTAGCCAGAAGTACCAATGAGGTTCAAGACCCAAACTTAATCCTCAAGTCCTTTTCCTTAAACAAGCAAGCCTTCGATGAACAAGTTGATATTTTAAAGGGGTTGCCTTTAAAAAAGTTTTACGACATCCTTGAATATGGTCAATATGATGTGGAAAACTGGCTAGTGGACTATTTGGCACAGAACAAAGAAATTGAACAGGCTCTGGATAGTATTTCTATCAATCTAAGGAAATTAAAAAACGATATTTTCAACATAAAAATCCGGGATGAGATCAACATGGCCCCCATGAGAAGCTACATTGAAGAATGGATCCAAAGGGGAATCGACAAGCTCACCGATGAAGGGCAACAACCGGTTGGCACGATTCCAGTGGCCATTAACGAGAGCAATAAAAATTCATCAACAAATAAATAGCAAAGGGAGAAATAGATAATATCATAGTAATTCTATATTGATCACAACTTGGTTTCTTTATCAATCCAATTATTCCACCTCTTTAAATAGAAATCTCTAACCAAACACTGATAACTTCCAATTTATTCTTTTCAGGTCTTCCTCACAGTCATCTATTTTGCAAACTCAAGCAGTGGGATGAGATGGCCTGATCCAGGCCTAGGGAATATTTCCACATGAGGTTTTTGGCTCTGCTCTGGCCACTCCATGAATGTATTTCTCTAATTCAACCAACAAATGCTAAGATTTGAACGGTGGGTTTTGTCAAGATGGGAGATGAATCAGAAATGCTAGTTATAAAACAATTCCATGAACCTTCTTGCGTTGTCTTCAATCACTTGGGAAACGATCCAAAACTACATACAACTGGGTGGGTTTTTTTATTACCGTAATCTAAACGTTCTACCTTTTGAAATTTTTACGACGACTTTTTCTGTTTGATTTTGCCCAAAATCCGGTGAGGAATGGTTGTATCTGCATATTTGAGTGGCAAAGTTTGTATAATCCAAGTGCCTCAATTGTTTTTCAGCATGTTGAATCCATTTATGCATTCATAAATGCAATTTAAACAACATAAAATAGATATTTTTTCCAAATTTACATCACCGGATTCTGGCCGAGAAACCCAAAAGGTAGAACGTTTAGCCAACGCCTTTTTTATTTGTTTGTTGACTTTGGATCAACAGGTTGGAAATTTACGTCACTGCACACGTACATAATATGACGAGGCTCACGTTCTACAATTTAACAATCAATCAAAATTGTGATGATGATGAGGCTCACGTTTTACAATTTATAAAAATATATGTTGCAATCAAAATTGTGATGATGACGAGGCTCACGTTTTACAATTTATAAAAATATATGTTGCTATTTTTTATTGGAAAATAATGTTGATAATATTAATAGTAATAAGTTATTTGGGCAAGAGGTTAAATTGTAATAAAGGTGGTATTTGGTTTCATATATGGGATTAAAGTTAGATGTTATTAGAAAATACATGATTTCGCTTAGGAGTAGTTTTAACCATTTGGATGTAAGTGTATTTTGATTAGTTTTAACCATTTGGATGTAAGTATATTTTGATTTTGGAGTAAAATCTAAAAGTACTTCTAATTGATTAAGAGTAGTATCTTTTAAATGATTTTCCTTATTACATAAGGATGATGAATACACTAACATTCACAAATGACAACTATTAATAATTATCTTCACTATTAATTAATCACTAAGTTATAATCAAATATATCATTTGAAAAAATAAAAAACTAATCCTAAAATTTGACAACCATTTTCTTAATTTTCTTAAGGTAAGAGGACCACCATCATTGTATACTTGATAGTCAAATTTATAATTTATGTTTATTTAATTTAATTTTTCATGCATTGTAATGCTCATAAAAAAGAACTTTAGGCATGCTAATTAGTAAGTATAGTTTTTTCTCTCTCTCATATATATATATATATATATATATATGACTTATTTTCATGGTGGTGTGTTAACATCACTTCGAACAACCTTCATATAGCTTTAGAGGTAATATTTAATGTCATGATATCTATTTATTTTTGTATCTTTTTCCTATGATATGAAGTTCTTTTTTTATTGTTGTTTTCAATTTTAACTTAAGTTTAAAGTTTTTGTTTTACTAAAAAGAGTTAGGATTCTATTATGTTCAAAATATTGTACAAAAAGACTAAAAGACTATTGTTAAAAGAAGTCGAAACCAAAACCCAAACCCTGCCAAAGTCACTAAGATATCAAGTCATTACCAGCAGGAGTTAGTCACCTATTAGAGATGCATATCCATAGATTTTAGGTTTATGGGATTGTATCCTTAATACATATCTATACTAGGAAGAAGAGAGTGTAAATAAGCTCCTGACTAACTTCCTGGGATAAAACAAAGACTTGACATGTAGTTAAAAACAAAAAAGAAACAGAAACCAGTCAACCTGGGTCAGACTTCGCCTAATGACTCTTGCTTGGAGTTGGGGTTCCTACATGAGTCTATGCATCCCCCTCATCCTAGTATTTGTCCACATCAATGGAGCAATTGAACAACCCTAGTGGGATCTACGTGGCTAGGCTATGCTCTTGTTGTTGGGTTCTCTTAGTGACTTTGAATCTGATTGCATGTTGGGACTAGCAAAACAACTCAAATTTCCCTTCGATAAAGTGGATGGAATGAAGTAGGTATGTTTGGTCTCGTTAATTTTTATACAAGGCTTGACCAATGATGGCATTAACCATCCAATAGGTCTCTAGCAACTTGAAATATCTGGTTTCTTTGGTTCTAGTGTGTACCAAATCTTTCACCCAATCCTTTACCTCATCAATAATCTTGTTGTATGAGATTTCTCGACACTGCAGATGAAATAATTCCTCTACTGCTTTTCTTCCTTAATATCCTCCTCCAAATAGAATTCCACGAATCTCATTTTAGCTTCCCATACATCCCTCCTTTCCCGGGTGGAATGGGCAGGGCCTTTTGAAGATGAGGCCTCATTATCATGACAACCCAGATCTTTCCCTTTTCCTTTGCTTTTCCAGAGGTAGGAAATCGTATTGAGCTCACAACCTAAGGCCCTAAACCACCTTAGACTGATAGGGAGAAATGTAGGACATATAGACAAAGAGCATTTTTTATGACCGAGTAGCAGTGCTCGACCTAATCTAACTATTATGGTCCAAACAATTTGAACAATCACAAAGGTAATGTTATAGACAAGTTCATCGTCACTCATATTAGGTGAGTGCACCATCATAAACCCACAATCCATAGCCCATATCATTGGTGTACCTCTGTTTCCATAACTGATCCAAGCTTGACCTTGATCCTTCCTCATCTTCTGAAATGAATACTATGTACTTGCACTTGGGAAAACCCTTTCCTTCCCATGAGTTTCCATTATGGGTAGATTGATGCACAAAAACCTTTGTATCACATCCAATAAATCTCTCTCGTGATCAAAGGAAGACAATGTACCCTCCCTATGTCGTTGCATGAGTTCATTTGAGCATTTTTTCTTTATGATTTCTTTGGGATCCTGACCGAATTCATGTGTTGCCTCCCTTACATCATGTGTCATGTCCTTGGGTCGAGCCATATCCATCTAGATTGCTTTGTCCACCTAGTCTTGGAGCCCTTGTGGCAGTGAGTCCCCCTTCTTCACACACAATGTTGATTGGTCAATGACAACCCCATGTTAGCCACACAATCCACCTTGACATTGTATTTACGATGAACGTGCTCGGGAATTATGATGGAGATTCACTTGGAAATTCTCATTGTTTCAGATAGACCATATGCCATGTGTCAGTGCCTGGAGAGATTTTTTGGAGGATTCCCATTCAAAATATTTATAAGAGCTGAAATAAGCATCTATGAATATAATTCTACGATAAGGGCTATGAAACCTTGATCTTGATCTATCTCTAACCCCTTGAGGAGGCCAGCCAACTCTGCCACGTTATTCGATGAGTTACCTAGGTTTGAAGAAAATAAGATCTTCACTTATCCCTAATGATTTATGAAAACTCCACCTTCCCCCAAGGGAATTGGATTCCCTGTGGAGGCTCCATCGAATTTCAACTTAAGGAATCTCTCTTGAGGGGGTTGTTATTTCTCTCTCATTTTTTCTTGCATGGGTTTTGTAGCGAGGGTTTTTTGCTTCAGACATGAACCACGAATCTATTTTTTTTAAATGATGGTTTCATGCTCCTCGAGTTCCACATCATGTGATGACTAGGTGGTTGTTGTGATGGTTTCCTAAATGTTGGTTCAGATGGTGTCTCGAACCTGTTCACTGTAAGGGACTTGTTTTTAAAAATTCATTTATTTCTCTCTTTCCAAACATTCCACAACAAAAATCCTAGGAAGGTGTTCCAAGCTCTGTTTAGAATTGGGTTAGCGTAGATGTCGCTCACCCATTTGTTAGGATATAACCCTACGCCCTCTTAGTTGGTCATTAGTTAGCATGATATATATTTTCCATGTAATAAATGTCGACATTAGTTAATAAGGCCTATTAAATAAATGTGGACAAGTCAATGTAAGAAAACCTAATAGAAGCTTCTACTTCTAGAAGGATATTCTTCTAGAATGTTCCTTATAAGACAAAATTAGTATAAATAACAGTAATAGGTATGTGAAAGCTTGTATTGAGAAATTATTGTAATAGAGATCTACTCTGTTGAAGGTTTCCTCCTCGAAGAGGCAAGTGAACATTGCTTTCTTGAATAAAGGTATTATTTATGGTATTTCTTTCTCAATATTTTGTTTTCCACTTGATAATTGCTAAATATTCCAGTTTCTACATAATATATTGCATTTGGTACCTGACAAGTGATATTCAAGCTCTGTCCTGGGCATGAATTGTGGGTTAAATGTTTTCAGGGTAGAGACATATTCTTGTGTCTTTAAGCTATAGAGATATTTCGTTCAATGCATAAATATGTGGTCAATCATCCATATTTATGATCTAACATAAATTTTGTAACAATTTCAGTCATCCATATATTAATTAATTAGCAACGCAACATTTTACAACATTCGACAATGCAATAAAATAAGAAACACATTTTATTATATATGAATAAGTGACTCATCGTCATACAAAATGGGGCAATGTAAAGGTCCACAATAATCAAAATGCAACCAATATGTAATTGTTACACTTATTGGTAACATGTCCGCATGCAATTGGGACAATATGTCGAGTACATTAAACAAAATCCCTTATTTTCATAGACAAATATTCCAAGACATACAACTTGCAGTAAATTCAATTATATTGATTTCCATTCATCACTTGAACTGTTGTCATCACTCGAGTTGTGCGCATGCCGCATTTCTTCATCACTTTTAGGTGATATTGTAATTTGGTTATTTAACCTAATGTTTTCTTGATCGACTTGTTTTTTATGTTCCACCTCTTCATGTTTAGTCTACAAACATAGAAATAAAGTGTAATAAGTATAACTACACACACACACATAGTAGAATATATATGATTGTGTAAATAAACAATCATACTATAGCGGCGACTATTTCATAAACAATACACATTCTTTTGAAACCATGTTGCATGTCGTCTCACAAAATATCTTCTCTTGCATACACTCCATACTTTGTTTCTTGCATGTTTAATACACTATGACAAAGCACAATCGATATAATTAATATAAATGTTTCGTATTCTTCCATTAATTATAAAATAAGGGAAGTTAAACAACATATCTACTTACAAATTGTTCAATTAAACCTTGATACTTCAACATATACTCACATCCCATACTTAACCCTATTACAAGACACTCATGGATGAGTGTAAATTAATTATTTAAATATAAATATCACAACAAACATGAAATTTTAAGTAAGGTTGAAAACACAAGTACTCACAAACTTTGTGATCAACCCTTTTATTCCTCGTCGTCCTATCTTATGTGTTGAGTGGGTTCCATTTTTTTTATTTCTATAACAAAACAATTGAAAAATATTATGTCATGCGATGATTAAATTCGACATACATAAAATAATAAATGAATGATTTCATACCTTAGATGCACGTTGCTATTGTTCGGATGGCTCATCCTGCGATGCAATTGTGTTCATTTCTTTTACCATCTCCTTATACACTTTTTTGGACATCCCCACCAACATGTACTAGTTTTCCCCTCATCTGTCCCTTGGAATTTGCATGAAATGCCTTAACCAACACACATCATTAATTTAAACCTACAAATAATTCAAATATATTAAATTTTTAATACAACTTCAAGGAATTTCCTTGTTCTCTTGTTGGGATGAGCTACCATTGTGCTCACTGCAATAAGTTGTTTTCCTTGAACTTATATTGACCATATTCTATAAAAAACAAACACAAGAATCGTCAAGTATAGAAATTACAAAATAAGATTTCGATGTGTATAATAAAATGGTACTCACCAGTGGTTAATAATTTGTATACACATGGTTGTATGATAATTGTGCTCTTATGAAATTGAAAATGGTTTGCTTACAAACTATTATATTCTCTTGGTTCTCTATAAGTTAATAGAAGCATTGGTTCCTCATTACTATTTATTGTGCAATGTCGAACCCATGAACAAGTTTAAAACATAATTCCTTTGATATTAAAAACAAGGTTATTTTCATTTTAAATGTTGTGGTGTTGTTGACAGGAAAATATGCATCAGTGCACTACACATGTACAATGTGCACCACTAATTGCAAAAGTGTTTTTTAAAAGAAAACTAACAACAATATGGTTTGGGATCCAATGCAATGAGTGATCCCACTACAACGGATATTAAATGCCCCATATACAAGTAAATAAACCCTATAAAAATTTATAGCTAAAAAAAATATAGTTGTGAAATATAGAGAGGGAAACCAAGAGAAACAACAAGGAAGTTAGGGCTTCCAATACCAAATTTAACTATGAAACCCTTTTTTTTTTTTCAGAATGCACTAAAAATTGTTTGAATCAAATAAGGAAAATATTGAGATGATCAATAGAATAAAACCACTTACTTGAAATTTCACCTCTACAAATTTGTATGTTACCTACGGTGATTCCTTACAAATTTAGCTCTTCAAAAAAATATACCCACTCCAAAGTCTTTACTCATAAATATCTCTTGCACAAATCTTGCCTCAAAAATTTGGCAAAAGAATGAAATAATTATTAGGGTTTTCATTTATAAACACATAATTTAGAAAATATGTAATTATCACTCATTTTTTTGCTATATATTTAAGATAATTGATAATAATCTTGCGTGTTGTTTTTTTTGTAACTTACTTTTTCGGTGCTTTATAGGATTTACAGTGCACTAGTGCGATTTTGACGTAAAAACACGTCGACAAACAATTTAAATGACAAAGTACAAATGCAAACCTCTGAAATTAAAATATTGCAGAGCTTTTGCTTTGTGAAGGTAAAAATGGAGGTCACTCTTCGGTGCCTCTCATAATTTAGTGCACGAATTCAATCCTCTACCACTTCCTCGGTGCTTTGGCCCACATATATTCCTCTGCAAGTCGCTCAAATTTTTCCAATACATTGGCCTCATCATCCATGTATCCATAATAACCAACGTCAATTTGCTTGTAAATATCATACTTAGACCTCCTCTTTTTCACCTTGGGAAGCTTCTCGAAAATCTCTTTGATGCCAGGGAGGAATGTTGTAGCCCTGAAGTATCTATAACTGTTGGCATGTTTTACAGGAAGTGTGTTCTTGTCATTGATGGAAAGAACAACATTGATGATAGAAAACAGGAAAAGAATAAGCTCAGGAGGGGAAGAGAACAGTATGCAGAGATCAAAGCTCAAAAGGGAAAGCACAGTACAAAAACATGATTAGGATCAAAATCCTTGATCGTGGATCTGCTTCGAGAGTCTTCACAACCGTCAGATCAAATTAAGTGGAAGGATAGGATAAGCAATATGGAGAGTCGTTGGATTTAATCCAAGTCAAATATGCATCACAAACAGATAGAGTCGTTGATCTAAGATCTTGATCAAACAAACATCATTCGTTTCGGGTCTAAATATGTGAGGAGGTTATGCTCCGGAAAAATCTCACTTCAAGATTTTTCAATTTGAGATTTGAAATTCCCAAAGTCCAAAGAGCCAGAGAGAGAGAGTAAATTTCAACCGTCAAATCCAGAGGGATACGTGGTGACGGATCGTGACCTTTGGAGAAATCACTTCGAGAGTTTCAGTTTGAGATTTGAAATTTCTTAAGCCCGAAGAGTCAAAATAAATTCTTGACCATCGGTTCATCTGAAGTAGATCTCAGTCGTCATATCGTTCGAATAATATCTCAAGCATCAGATCCTCTGAAGTGAATCTAGGCCATCTGATCCAGAAAAGACGTGGCGTAAACCTGTGGACTTCGGGTAAAGACCCGAAGCAAGCCTCAACTGTCTTATTGAAGGACATGTGGCAGACCATGTCATCAAGGACATGTGGGAGACCACGTCAGCAAGGACATGTGGCAGACCACATCACGTCAGCAAGGACATGCGGCATACCACGTCAGCGAGTGACACATGGAAACCACTCGGTTCGTGCCAAGTCAACAAGTGACATGTGTAATGTTACGTCACTCCAGGAGATTTGCTTCGGGAGTTTCACCACCAGTAGATGCCTAAAGTCCCGAAGTCCTGAACACCGAAGTCCCGAAGTGGACATAAGTCGACCGATATGAGATCACTTCGGGTGCATTCTCAACCGTTGATCAAAATAGAGTGGAAGGATAGCGTAAGTAGAATAGCCAAAGTAAATGGTCATGTTCATCCATCACAATGCTTGATTAATTCCTAGCCGACGGATTAAGCAATGAAATGATAAGTGTAAACCATCTGATCTGTTCGGACAGGTGTCTATAGATCATCGACTCTGAAAGATTGACGTAAGAAAGAAATGAGAGTTTGAGAATTGAAATTCCCGAAGGCTGGACTCGCGAAGGAGATCCTGATTGTAGATTCAGGGAGACAGGTGTCAATAGATCTTCCACTCCAGAAGATTGTCATATGGGAAAAGTGAGATTTGAGAGTTGAAACTCTGGAAGACCGGAAGGTCGGAAGAATCGTAGTCATTGATTTGGAAGGAAGCTACGTGTCGACAGATCGTGGAGATATGGGATCGCGTGTAGAAGGAGGAAGAAAAGGAAGATAGTGGTTGTTGATCGAGTGGAATCGCCAAGGTATTGGATATCAATGGTCATGCTCAATTGTGGGGCCAGAACATGCTCGGGTCTTAATTTTTCTTGAGCAGGCCGCAATCAAAACAACGGTATCGCCAAAGGCATACATGGAGCTTTGTAGTGAATTGTGGGGTGAAAAGCAAGTTTCCCTCAAACCGCCTTTGGCCACACCCGCAATCGCGTGGTCACATGAGATCATCGCCCATGGTCATATCGAAAGAAGGAGCTAGCACTCGCTAGACCAAGATCATGAAGCGCTTCTTGAATAGGTGTGTGGTCACCGTCAGTGGTCACATAAAGGAAGGGGCTTAGTACTGATTTCCCTACAGCGAATAAAATGACTGACTGTAACTGCTAGTGAATAAAAGGAATCTCAAGTTAACGGGTACTGATGATGAATAGACAACGAGTAATTGCCAGTAAAGTGGTAGAGTTGCGATGAGTAGCTGGGAAAGAACTGGGTGAAAATATGACATGCAGAACATAGAAGAGGATATATAGAATTGAGATGCAACACAGAGTTGTGGTGACAAAGAGTTTCCAGGATGATTATTAAGAACCAAAAGACTTAATAGAAAAGCACCACAACAGATATACAAGAACAATATGCAATATCTCATTTATTACTATCAAACCCTTGAGGTAGGGTAACACCATACAATGGATCCTATTATGGAAGGGATCCTCTCTTCTTCACTTGCCTCTTCGAGGGGGCATCCTCCTATTGAGCTACCACTTAAATACAATAATTCTCTTCATGTCCCATTAAATTGCTTGAACCTATTTATATAGTGCTACCATCACCTAAGAACATTCTAGAGGAGGAATCTTCTAGAAGTAGAACCTTCTAAGAATTTCTCTTACATTTATTATATCTACTACCATAGTGAGCCTTATTTAATAATATAGTGGACCTAGTCCACCTTACATTGAATGGCCTCCACTATTATCATTATGGGACCTCTATGCCCCCACTACTACCTCTCTAGATACCTAACATTCCATCCCCTTATGAAAGTG
>SNQJ01S0065355.1:23005-40481 GCA_010110895.2 Picea sitchensis | reverse complement strand
CAGAGTGCTCAAAACCTGTTGAATATGTTGCATGTGCTCCTCCCAAGTTCTGTTGAAGATGAGGATGTCATCCAAATATGCCACCACAAAAGAGTTGGTGAAGGGTCTCAATACATCATCCATCAACCTCATGAAAATGGTTGGTGCATTTTTTAAGCCAAAGGGAATGACCAACCATTCGAAGAGACCTTCTTTAGGTTTGAAAGTTGTCTTCCATACATCAGTTGGTTCGATGGGAACCTGGTGGTAGACAAACTTTAGATCAATCTTGTTGAAGAACTTTTCCTCCTTGATTTGGTCAAGAAGGTCATCAATTCATGGAATTGGGTACCGGTTACTGACTCTGATTTTGTTTAATGCTCTGTAATCAATGTAGAGCTTCCATGTCCCGTCTTTCTTCTACACCAGTATAATCAGGCTTATGCAAGCGGAGGAGTTGATTCTGATGTGCCCCTTTTGAAGCAGCTCTTGGATCTGGTGCTTGATTTTGTCATTTTCCATTAGCGAGTGACGATAGAATGGTCCATTTGGCATAGGTACACTATGGGTTATATCAATTGGATGCTTGACTTGGCAGTGCATCGGTACCCCGGTGGGTGAGGAGAAGATGTCTCTGTACTCTTCCACTATCTTTTCCACTTGATTATACTACAAAGAGAGGCTCTGTGTAGAGGCCACAGATGTGGCAGTGACCTTCTGCTTAACGTGAGCATGGATCACAAAGAAGATGAACTTCCCAATTTTTGAAATGACCTTACTGCATTGGTTAACAAGGATTAAAGAAATAGCGGCAGGTGGTGCTACCTCTAGTATCCTGTACAATTTTCTACCCAAAGTAATAATAACACTACGGGGTCTAGACTCACACAAAACATGTCACTTCCACAAATATGGTTGTCCTAAAAGAACATCACAAACTTAAAGGGGAGAAATATCACACAATACCTCATCTTTGAAGGGCTTGATGTCGTAGGGCAGACGACATTGTTGGCTGACGCAAAGATCTCTTCCTTGGAGAAGCCATCCGATGATGTAGGGTTGCGGGTGTGGTGTCATCAGTAGGTCCAGATGCTTGATGACCTTTGTTGAGATCAGGTTATTTTAACTTCCACTATCGACAATGAAATGAAGCAGAACCCCCTTTACCCACATCTTTGAGTGAAAGAGACGTTCCCCTTCCTCTGGTTCTTTTGGTTCGCTTGGTTGGACTTTGGTGGTAGCGACAGTGGCACTGGGTTCGACATTGATAATCCACTTCCCTCCTAGATTTGATTCGGAGTCAGAATCTTCCTCTGACTCGAAAGCTTTCAACTCGACCACCGATGACTTCTTGAAGTGGCATTCTTCGGTGTTGTGACAAGGGCTTTTATGGTATTCACACCATTTTCTCGTGTCCTTCTTCGACTTCTCATTACCCTTCTTATGTTGCGGCTTGGACTGGTTGTCCTGAGTGTGGCCATCTTTGCTTTGTCCCTTGTTTTTTGGGTTGGGGCTCCCTTTTCCCTACTTCGGCAGTGAAGATTTTGCAGGTCCAAACTCTCGCCTCTTCTGCTTAAATTTTTGCTCGATCTTGACAACATATCTATAAGCCACACCTAATGATCCGATGTCCATAAAATCCATTTTTGTTTGAATGTATCTATGCATATAGCCATAGTATTTGAGAACCAGATTTCCTTTAGAGTCTTTGATACCCACTTTGGTGTGCAAGGTATGGAAAATATTAGTGAAATCTGGTATTGTCTGGTCCCTTTCATGACGCAACGTGTTCCATCTTGTGTACTGGTCCTCATAGCTTCCAACAGGTAGTATTGTTCTCTAATGGCATCCCTGAAGGAATCCCATGTGGGGGAGACCAAAAATATTGTAAATTCCTCTATGGCCCTTTGCTAAGAGTAAGTATCCCATCAGTCCTTAATATGGGGAATGACCTTGAGGAGTGAAAAAGTAATATTTTCCCCGTCGAAAAAATTGTGGACCAAAAAATACCCTTTGAGCAAATCCAACCATTTATCTATAACATTTGTATCTATTAGTCATTCAAATATTGGAATATCAAAATTTACTTGTACCTTGAAGGGGGTTTCATGGCCGCTTGATGAAGATGCGTCATTTGTGGGCAGTCGCTGAAGGATCTGTGCAAAATTGTCCATCATTATGTTCCTTTGTCTTGCAAGGGATTCCTTGAGAAATATTTTAAAAGGAACTCCTGCTCCATCACCTTTCTTTTCATCCCCCATGGGTTGTTGTCGGGCTCGGCATGATCGATATTGCAAAGGATTGACTGGTTTGAGTCTCAACTTGTTGTACCCAGATCTTGTCAGGGACATGCATGAAGAAAAATAATAACAGACCACTCTGATACCACTGATTGAATTTATGAGCGGAATGAAATGAATAACAAACTGAATACAATAACACATAGATATGAAGAACAACAACAGATATCCAGTGAACAATAACTTCTATTGAATAAATCAATAGGTTGAAACTGTAAAACTGTAGAACTGAAAACAACTTGCTCAAATGGTGGTAGCTATCTCTGAAAAGAGATGTGGATGCTACATGCATCCATCTGAGCAAAATGATTACAATGAGGCTCCAAAGGCCTTATTAACATTACTCATGAATACCAAAACCATAGACATCCAAAAACCTAACCCTAGGAGATGAAACGCCAAAAGTTATGTGGGCCTCGATGGGTAAGCTGGTACCCTAACTTCTCAGGGTCGTAACTTTTGCATACAACCTTTATTTTAGGCACATGATAGACTGTTGGAACGGTATTTTCGAGAACTACACATTATGCCATCAAAATCTGACTCCATCTACAGTTTTACTATGGAAATAAATAAAAAAACATTGTTTAGGCCCCAAAACAGCCCTGGAAGTACAGAAAGATGTACTAACATGAAAACTTCCAAAATAAGCTAGTTGGATTAGGTGGGCAGCCACCAATTTCCACCTGGAAGATGTGTAGGGATTCAGACAGCCCTGGAAGTATATAACCCACAATTACAAAGAATTACAGAAGAATGTGTTGAACTAAAAACTATTAGAGGAGCCAGTTGGAATAGGTGGGTGGCCACCAATATCCACCTAGATCATTGGCGCCTACAACAAGTAATGGGGATTGGTGTCTCCAGTAGGTTGGTGACTACAACATTTGTAAACATAGGTTGGTGCCTACAAATTAAAAATAAATAAAAAAAATTGCAGTTTTCTCCCAAAAGGGCTTCCACGTTAAATATTGTGTCTTCTAGTTGTTACATTTATGTGATTGTTTCATTATGGTTTATGAATGTTAAAAAAAAGGAAGATATCCTTATTCTAATTCACGCCCCCTCCCCCTCTCAGTATAAATGTGTTCTCAATAGTATGATGTTCAAATGTGCCTTAGTGTTAACTTCATGCATGTTTATTGGGCAATATTTAACAAGCTCATTGACTCTTCTCTTGGTTCCAGTAGCTAGTTGAAGTAACCAAGATTTTTCATGCTTACATTTCTTCAATTTAAATATTTCAACTAGAATTGGATCACTATAGCTATGACTACCTCCATAATAAATCAAAATAGCTATGGGTTGATTATCAATCTTACCTTCCACTTCAATCATGTGGGATTGATAGTTTGCTTTTCTATTGTCCAAGGCTACATCGATCCTTGGCATGCTTCCGCCCACATCTTCTATTGTATCCTCATGCTTGATGTTATGCACAATCCTCATTTTATCTCTCCGGTGAGGATAGTCTTCACATACATGATCTCCTTCACATTTCCAAGGAATCTATCATTTTATGATCACCTTGAGATGGTTTCCCTTGTCGATGTGCTTGAGAACTATTCTTGATGAAAGGTGGCTTGAATCATTTTTTCCTATAATCCATCTTGTCTTTCTTCTATCATCCCAGACCTTTTCAAAAGTCGACCTTCCTATGTTATGCTCATATAAATACTTATCCCTTATTACGTCTTCTTCCAAATTCTTCAGCTCATCAAATTGAATTTTATCCTTGTAGAAGGATGGCAATCCACTTAGGAACCTCTTAATTTTGACCTTCTCATCTCTTATAAAACTCACATATCTGAGAAGTTCCAAGAATTTTCTCTCATATTCATCCATGTTCATGTTCCCAAGTTTGAGTTCAAAGAAATCTTGCATGTTCTTGTCATAATATTGCTCTGACAAGACCTTTGTTGGAAATATTTCTTGAACTACTTCCAAGAAATTATCTTCCCATTAATTTGCTTAACCTACTTAAGTCGATCCCTCTACATGGATGTCTTTCCTTAGAGATGGTAGGCTGACATTTTGGCTTCTACATTTGATGAGTAATCATGTAACTAGAAATACTTCCTCATTCCCAACAACCATGCTTATGCATCTTATCCCTTCCTACTCTCTCCATCAAATTATGGTGGCTTGATCTTCCTCAGCTCCCCTTGCAAGCTATCTAACCCATGTCTCATGCTCTCATGTTTGATAAGAGACATTCTTGGGCTTCTTCCCGACCTTGAACGTGCATGCACTCCTCCAGTCGAGTTCCATGGGGAACGATGATGTTGATTATGTATGTTGGCACTCCTAGTTTGTCTAGATCCTCCATGATCATCCCTCCTATCATGAGATATAGATACATCTACTTGTCATGCATTAGCCTCTTGTCTCGTGCCATAATATTTATTGAATTGATTTTGTAGCATACTTGGACTCTGTAGTATCTCCTCCTAAGCTTTCATGATATTTTCATTATCGACCCTATAGCTTTTCACTTCTCTTTATAGGCTTCTCATAGTTACAAGCTCATGCATGTCTCTTCTTCCATTAGACTATGTCTCAACATTTCCCATGCTGACAAGTAGCCATCTGAATTCCTCTTCATGAATGTAGGACCCTTGGGAATCCTCCATGATTGTAGTTCTCATACAGAAACCAATTGGCTTCCCATACCTCTAAATTCTACAAAAAATATGCATGCAAACAATTTTTTGTTAGACAAAATATATACACGCGGTTCTGGAAAAGAATACATAAATGTTCTTATCTTTAATGCTACTAGTCATCTTTTGTTGGGTTGACTATAAAATTTACTACTCATATCAATTTTATGGGTTGGTATATGGATTCTCCTCCTTAAGGCCTTTCCATCGACCACTCATTTTTCCAATTCTAAGCTCAAAGCATAAAGTTATGGTCTTCAAAAGTTTTGATTTTTTCCCCCTTTTAGCCATGTATGTTATGGGTGTCTTCTTCTTCTTCCTGCACATTTTCATGTACCCAAATTCTAAATTTGGCTATGTGGTTGTCTTCTATAGTTCATAGGCTTTCCATATACTACTCCTATGTCCGAAACTAACTTCTGAGCAAAGAATTATGTGTTCTAGAAGTAAACAAGTGTTTGGATTTTACCCTTAATTGTTTAGGCTGCAACTTCTTCATATGAGTTTTGTTTTATGCTCAAAATAACTCATTGGAAATATATCCTTGAGTTATTTCATTTAAGTTGCAGATATGATGACTACTTAAAAATGTTGTTTAGGCCCTCAAAAATGTCCTGCACGATGATGACCTACAAAAGCACCATATTTTTTCTGACAAATTTGACTGGTTATTGCTAACATGGTCGTTGATGTCATGTTTTGGGTCGACGTGGCACCTTGAGGTCATGCCACATCAACCCCTTGGCCACCCTGACACTACCACATTATCCTTCATCATCCTCCTCCTTCTCTCCTTCTTTACCTCTCTCGTCTACCTTACCTTCGCACTTTAACGTATGAATAAAATAAATTATAATAGCATGGGACCCCACCTGTACCAGTTGCCACATGGCACCACCATAGTGGCCCATGCCACCACTGGGTCCCATCCATACTTTACCTCCGACATTTCCCATTGGTTGCAGTGATGGGCGGGTCCCATCTCATGCCTTTAGCTCTGGCACGAAACTTGCTCGCACCCCAAATCTAACATTGGAGATCAAGGGACGTCAACTACAAAGGGGCCATTTCACATCGTGAAATTGATCGAAGGTTAACAACACCTCACGATGTGATATTGATTACCACCTTATTATAGATGGTATCCTCCCATTGTCTTTTCATCATAAAAGACCTTTGGGAAACCGCTTCGCTCACGTTTTGAAACCACTTATGGTTTAGGTAAGTATCGTGGTCTGTCACCCCACCACGGTAGTCTGCCACCTCAAAACCAGTCATTCCACCATGCCACCTACCACCACCATGGACCTAGCACCGTGGTAGTCCATGTCATCGCTACCACATCATCTGCCACGTGGCCTCCATGTCATGATGACGTCATGGTAAGGAAAAATTCTCAATATTTTCAAATTCTCAAAATTTCCCAAATTTTACAAAACGCCTATTTTTGAAATTTTCTGCCAGGGCCGCCATGAAAATATGTACTTAGCTTCTTATGGCCATGTGCAATTCAATTCAACCTCTGCACCCAAAATTTGACACTTTGATGTTGAATTTCCCATGAATTTCACTGTAGAAACCGGGGCTTTTGCCCAATTTCGCCCAATTTCAGCCATGGATATCCTACAAATCCCAAATTCGACCAATCACATGTCGAAAAACACTCATTCAAAGGTTAAATTTGGGGATTTTAACCCGTGAGCTCAATTCCCTTAATTCCTCAAATTCACCATGATTTTTTTTTCAATTCCACTAGAGTCATATTGACAAATAAATTTACAGACATCCTCTGAGCTTTATTTATGTAATTTTAGATTCTATGTGTTAAGTTTAGATCATGTAGGCTTGGTGTTGAACTTGTGGCTCTGACACCACTATGTAATGCACCCAACCCCAAGTTGGGTCACGCCACTGCTAAAACAACCCAATAAAATTTCTAATACCAAAACTAGATGTGGAAATAACACACACAACATGACATTCAAACTTATGCAATGGTCCATGCTAATTAAAAATGTAAATGAAAGTACCTAAATGTGCACAATTAGACTTAATCCCCTAGATTGGATCATACAATTAGCCATTTCTTTTAATGTGTGTTTCTTTCTATCAGCAACACCATTTTTTTGTTTATATGGAACAATGTGTTGCATTTGGATGCCATGTGTAGTGCATTAACTTGTAATTTTTTTTTTAGAGTGAATATTTTCACAGTTAGTCCTATTGTTAATGAGCTTTATGGATTAAACCATGTCTTACGTTTTGAAACGTTCAACGTTTCGAGTGGACACTCCACCCATCATGAGGGACAAATGAAGTTGAAAAGTCACACTTTTCATCTTCATTTGTCCCTGATGATGGGTGGAGTGTCTACTCGAAACATTAGACACTTTTCAGCCTCATTTGTCCCTGATGATGGGTGGAGTGTCCACTCAAAATGTTGGACTTTTCAAAACATAAGACACAATTTAATCTAGAAAGATCATCAACAACTTGTAAATTGATTGTTCACATATTCTCCTCCATTATATGTTCTTAACCTTTGAAGTTGATGTCTAGATTTCTTTTCTACAAGGGCTTTGTAGGCCAAAAAATTGTCAAAAGAATTGCTCTTAAGTTGTAAGAAGTAAACCCAAGTGCATCTGGAAAATTCATCCATTAAAGTTAAGAAATAATTGCACCCAGAAAAAGGAGAAGAAAGTGGACCACACAAGTCTTTGTGAACAGGTTGCAAAGGGATCGAGGCGTGCCAAGAGGTACGTTTGTCAAAACTATCGCGATGATGTTTGTTGAGAACACAACCGACACAAACACCATCTCTGTAATAAACCAAAGGAAGATAAGTCACCATCTTTTAATTACATAGTTGTTGCAATGAGTGGTAGTTAAGATTACCAAACCATTCATGCCAAATTTTCTCAACTCATCGCTATGAGCAACAAAAAATGATGGAAAAAATGACGACCCAAAGTTGTCAAACTTGTGCAACCCGGTAATATCATAAAAAATTCCAGTAGTGAGAACATGCTTGGGATCTTTGAGATCCTTGATTACAACTTGGTGAGGTGAAAAATCTATGGTTTTACCTTCACCGAAATGAGTGGTTTGAAATATTGATAGAATGTTGCAGGAAAGACTTGGAACACATAATACATCATTGACATGACCATTATATACCTTAACTATTCCAGACCATACAACACTAAGAGATCTATCATCACTAACAAATATTTTCTTAGTGTTACATTCATTAAGAGCATAAAATATGTCTTTATCCTTAGACATATGATAATATGCTCCATAATCAATAAGCCACTCATCAGAAGAAGTAGAAGTTACATTGAAGGAGAAACCTGAAGCATAAAGTGCATGTCCATGAGAAGAAGAGGAAGAAGTAGAATAAATATTGATGTTTTGTTTCTTCATCGTTGCTTCTAAAGCTACCATGTTCTTAAAACATTTGGACTCATCATGACCATATTTCCCACAAAAGTTTTGATGTCTGTCAATCTTCTTACTTTTATATTTTTCTCATTTGTCACCATTAGGAGAAAAAGTTGGTTGAGAGGGTTTGGGACCCTAGTTTTTCTTCTTGTTGTGGCGAGGATGTTGCTTCTTGGGATTCTCAGATTTGTCTTTTTGCTGGACTACTAAGGATTTGTTGGAGGTACCTGCAGTGCTAATCAATTCAAGTTGCAAAAGCTTATCTTGCTCTCGAATCTGAGCATCACAAAAGGACTCAAAAGAGGGATTTAAAAAATAAATCCCTAGAGCTTCTTTGGTGGCATAAAAGGTAGATACGAAAACAAAATATGCACTACCAATATTAGTAAGAATAACATATATGCAACAAATAACATAGACGAGGGTTTTTCGAAGGAGATCGACACCGAATTTTTCGGAGCAACCGCAAGCTAGGGTTTGGACAATCACGGCCATAACAGAAGACAACATGAGCACAAAAGGAGGGGGTAAGGATACCCCCTCATACAAACAGGTAGTGGTAGACAGAGGGAAAGGGCCAAGGGGCGTATTTTTCAAGGCACCAATGACAGGCACCTCGGGATCTGACCCAGAAAAAGGTCAGGAAAGGAACTAGGGAAAAAGTGAATGCATGGAAGAGGAAGCCAGAGAAAACCAGAATGAGATGCAATACACAGTGAAGACCGTCAGGAAAGGAACCAAGGAAAAAGTGAATGCATGGAAGAGGAAACCAAAGAAACCCACCATGAGACGCAAGACACAACGAAGACCAACCAGGTAGAAGGGCACAACCTGTGCAAACCCAAAATGACAATGATACCCAAGGTGATAATGTAGGATCCGCAGACACAACTCTACAGGGATCAGATGAAGGCACATGCATTAATCTATAAGTTTATGGGCTTGTGGCCCACCGAAAGAATGCTGTGCAACTGGATCAAATATCACTGGAAGTCAAATGGGGAAGTGGAGCTCCATCTAGGCTCAAAAGGTTTCTTCACAACAGTATTCACAAACCTGGAGGACAAAGATAGAGTCTTTGAAGGAGTGTCATACTCCCATGCATCAGAAGGACTGTACATGCAACCATGGAAGGAAAATTTCTCCCTAGAAAAAGAGACCTTCAAAAAGGTGTCGATCTAGCTCAGATTCTATTCCCTACCTTTAGACAACTGGTTACCCTCTACTTTTGAAGCAATAGGAAATAAACTGGGGAAATATATAAAGACCGCAGAAGCCACCCTAAAAGGGATATACACATATTATGCAAGAATATGTATAGAGATGGATGTGTCGGGAGCACTCTTAGAATCCATAAGCCTCGAATTCAGGGATGAGGAATGCATCCAAAACATAGATTATGAACATATCCCCTTCTGATGTAGAGGGTGCCTTGAACATGGTCACCTAATCAGGGAATTCCCTCTTAATAAAAAACAAGAAACAGTAAACCCCAAACCACAACAGGATGAGGATGGGTTTGTTAAACCAAACCCCAAAAGAAGAGCCAACAAAAAGCAGAGCAAAGTCCAAGCAGGAAATAACAGAGGTCCGGAATAAACTAGAAGGATGAGATAAAACCAATAAAGGGGAAGAAGCCGATAAGGATACAGAAAAAGCTCAGGAAGTTAGAGAACAAACACCAAACGATCCCACCGACTGACCAAATAACCAGAAGGAACAAGGAAGCTGCGCAACCCCGATGGAAGGAGAAATCAGAGACGAAAACACCCCCATGCAAGAAGTAGAGGGAGAGGCAGAAATGACACCAAGTGAAGTAGACACAGAAGATCTGGAACTCAGAGACCTTGTGGAAAGGGAAGCGATAGATCTCACGAACATACTAGAGCAATGGAAAAGACAGGGAGTAGACAGTGTACCAACATAGAAACTTGACCACATCCAATACATGTTCCTCCCAAGGGAGGAAGCCAAAGCTAGAGGCCTAAAGCATACACACGGGGAGATTGGACACCTAGGAGTCAAAACCGGCGAGGGACAACCACAACTCTCACCCAAGCAGATGTGGAGGAAAAAAGGCAGGAACTCAAATAGTGTAGCCCTACAGGAGCTTGGAGCGCTACTGATAAACTTGGGTAAGATCAAGAAACTTTTCCCCAACTCCCCCCCACATGTTCAAATGAAGGTTATAACTTGGAATATAATAGGCCTAAACAGCCAAAGAAAGCAACGAATCCTTAGCAATAGACTAAAACAGGAACAATCAGATCTCTATTTTATTCAAGAGACCAAGTGTAATACAAATAGAATGGAAACAATCAGTCAACATCAATGGCACAAGTACAAGATGGTGGCTATTGGAGGCCACCAAATGGCAGGAGGTATCCTCACCCCATGGAACCCACAAGTACTAAGCCCAATAGTGGTCGAAGCGGCAAGGCATACCCTTACGGTCCGCATGCAACTCATTGGGAATACATAGGTGATTTTATGCACTAATGTGTATGGACCCTGGGTGTAAGAGGATAGGAGAGGAATCCTAAGAGACCTAGAAGATCTTAAAAACTGAGCTAAAAACCTCCAATGGATCCTAGCCGAGGATTTCACTTGCAGAGAAAAAAGGAGGTACAAGAAGATTGGATAGAGATGTGGAGGAGTTCTCAAAATTCATAGACACAAAGGAGATGGTAGATCTAAAATCCAATAATGGCCAGTTCACCTGGAACAATAAGAGAATGGGCCAACATCAGGTAGCAACAAGACTTGACATATTCCTAGTGTCAGAGTCAATCATTATGCAGGGGCTAACCTTAGACTGCAACATCCTTCCATGGGGGGGATCTGATCACTGGCCAGTGCAACTGGAATCAGGCTTCCAGACCACACCAAAGAACATACCTTTCAAATTTGAGAAATTCTAGATTGAACACTCGACTTTCAAGGAAAGAATCAAACAATGGTGGCGTGAGGGGCAACCAGAGCAAGGGACAAGGATGTTCAAACTCTATAAGAAACTAAAACATATCAAATATAGGCTCAAGGAGTGGAACAAGGACACTTTTGGGAATATAAACCAAGAGAAGAACAACATTGAAGAAAAAATGAAAAAACTCCAGGAAACCTGCATTTTGGAGGGCTACAATGAGGAGCAGAAAAAGGAAGAGATCCAAATGACCCAGGAATGGGAAGAGCGTTGCCCACAAGAAGAAACTCTCTGGTGACAAAAGTCTCGGATCAAATGGATAAAGGAAGGAGAATGGAACACCAAGTTTTTTCATAGAACAATCGTGGCTAGAAGAGCCCATAACAAAATCTTGAAGATTAGGAACCAGGATGGAATAAAGAGAGAATCACATAAGGACATTGAAACAACTCTGGTAAACCACTTCCACGGGATAGCCCAGGATCCTAACCAAGATAGAACGGAGGCCATACAAAAGATAATCCAACATATCCCTTGCCTAGTAACAGAAGAACAAAATAACAACCTGAACAAGCCCATTGCGGAGGAGGAAATAGACCAAGCACTCCAGGAAATGCCCAATGGAAAATCCCCAGGCCCAGATGGTTTCACAATGGAGTTCTTCAAATCCTGCTGGGAAGTCGTCAAACATGATGTATATAGGGTAGTGGAAGACTCTAGAAGGCCAGCCTCCATTTTAAAAGCACTAAATTCTACAATGATTGCACTTATCCCCAAAGAAAATGAAGTCAAAACCCCCGATCGTTACAGGCCTATAGCGTTGTGCAATGTGGTGTATAAGATAATTTCCAAGGTTATAGCAAATAGATTGAAACCACTCCTACCCACACTGGTCTCACAAGAATAGGGAGGTTTCATGGAAGGAAGGCAAATAATGGACAATATCATCCATGCCCATGAACTTATCCACAACTTAAAGCTCCAGAAAAGAGGGGGAATGATAATACAACTAGACCTAGCAAAAGCTTATGACAAAATCAACGGGCACTATATGGTCAAGACCCTGGAAGCCTTCGGCTTCACCCAACACTGGATCAGGTGGATAGTCAACCTAGTATCCACAACAAGCTTCTCGCTACTAGTAAATGGAGCCCCTGCTAAACTTTTCTGGCCCACGAGAGGCATCAGACAGGGAGACCCGTTGTCCTCCTTCCTATTCATCCTAATGATGGAAGGTCTCAGTCGAAGTATAAAAAGCGCAGACGCAATAGGGGAAATAAAAGGTATCAAACCCTACGAGAATTTCTCGACTTCTACACATCAACAGTTCATTGATGGCACCTTACTTCATGACATGCCCATGGTCAAGGAAGCGAAAGCCTACAAACGAATCTTAGATGAGTTTGGGGAAGCCTCGGGGGTAGAGATAAATCAGTCCAAATCTATGATCTTCTTCTTTAATACCAACCCCGCAATCCAAAGGAATTTGGCCAACATCTTGGGCTTTGAACGCAAAGCACTTCCAACCAAGTACTTGGGCATCCCCCTGACAGACAAAGCTTACAAGCTGTCAACTTGGGAAGGAATAGTCAACAAGCTACAAGATCGGGTAAAAAATTGGACGTACAGATCCCTCAACCTAGTCGGAAGACTTATCCTAACCAAGTTGGTTATGCAAGCTATCCCAACCATTATGATGTCATTTTTCCCAACCCCCAAGGGGATTCTACAAAAAATAAGAACCATACAAAGGGACTTCATGTGGCGAGGAATGGAAACAAGGAAAAAATGGGCACTGGTGGCTTGGGAAAAGGTTTGTAAACCAAAAAGCAAAGGAGGCATGGGGTTACATGACCCGCAAGTGACCAATGACACCTATGGGGCGAAACTTTGGTGGTGTTGGGTCAAAGAAACTACCACGCCATGGGTCTACTTATGGAAGGAAAAGTATGCCCCGAACATTTGCGACCAAGAAAAAATCCACTTCATAGGCACCAGGGAAGGTTCCGCCATCTGGAACCTAGCTTGGCACAACAAGGCTTGGATCCAGACACACAACTTTTGGGAAATAAGAAATGGCAGAACCGCCTGATTTTGGGAGGATGCCTGGCAACATGAACCTAGAATGGAAAAATCGAGCCGGGAGGAACTCCAACAAAAGATGATGGCCCAAGGCAAAACCAGAGTCTACCATTACTGGAAACAAGAAAAAGATTGCAACAAATGGAGAATTTGGAACACTCTCACCCCACAGACACCAGACCACAACAACAGTAAAAGAGGTGGAGGAGGAAATAGGGAGACGAAAAATTGTAGTCACGGACGAAAATGACCAGCTGAGATGGGGGCACAAAGTTGGTGGGGAATTCAATCTTAAAGAAGTCTGCCACTATATAGCGGACCGGGACCAAGAAGACTCGACGCATCAATGGGATAAGCTCTGGAACAACCCCCATTGGCCAAGAATAAAAATCTTCTAGTGGTTAATACTACACAACCGAATCCTAACTTGGGAAAACCTAAGGAAGAGAGGATTCACATGCCCTTCAAGATGTCACCTATGTGAAGAAAAGGAGGAAACAACGAACCATCTCCTGGATGAATGTCCCTACACAGTAGAAGTTTGGGACTAGGTGGTAGGCATCTTTTGACAGTCTAATAGGATCAGAGGTAATATATCTGCAACTATAAACATCTGGAAGGAAAACTACAACGAAAACGAAGAGGTGAATCTCTATTGGACCTTCATTCCCGGCATGATCATTTGGGCAATATGGAAGGAACGGAACCAACGAATCTTCAGGAACCAAAGATGGACGACAGGAAAGATCAAGGAAGCAATAATCTCCATGACAAGAGAAACGGTACAGAGCCGCAACTACCAAACAGGAGGAGCACAACTCACAGACCAAAATCTTTGAATTCTAGAGGCTTTTCAACTGAAAGAAGGATGCAACCCCAATCAGGTAAGATGGTTGCCGCAACTACAAGTAGGTGAGCGCAGCTGGAAACCACCACCAGAGGGATCCCTAAAGTTGAATTTCGACGAGGCGTCGAAAGGTAACCCAGGACGAACAGGTACGAGGGGAGTATTCAAGGACAGTCAAGGAAAAATTATCCAGTTGTACACTGGGAGTCTGGGGAACTCAACCAACAACGCCGTGGAATTTGGAGCCCTGGAGACCGACCTTGAGATACAACACTAGGAAGGGATGACCAACATCATAGTGGAAGGAGATTCCATGCTGGTCATCAACACAGTAAGGAAACTCCAAAACGACACCAGAGTGGGAAAAATTCAAAGGCACTGGCACTTGGCTTACTCCCTGCAAAAAATTTAGGAACATTTGCAGATGGGGATCATAGTGGAGTTGCGCTAGATACGAAGGTCAACAAATGGACTAGCAGCTAGAATCGCTAACGAAGGGGTCGAAAAGGAAGGACCAAAATTGGATTCCACATGGACTAACATCCCAAATGGTAAGTTTCAGACAGACTGTACCAAACTAGTAGCAAAGGACTATGATGACAATTGAAGTACGGATGACCGCATCGAGGCTGAAGGCACATAATTAATTGAAGGGCAAGTAGGATCTGGGCAAAATCCGATAGGCCACCATTTAAACACGAGTTACAATGCAGATCCCGGTCACACCACAAGAGGAGGTACGACACCACGGTCCTGTCAATAGAAAGAAGTACAGGGGTTGTCCATGGGAGAGCAGAAAGGTTAATCCACAGACGACAAACGACGAAGATCAAAAGGATAGCCCATGGGCAAGAATGGGTACACCTCAACCACACACAGATACGGTGGGAGGAAATGATTGGTGTACAATGTGCAAGGAAAAGGATTGACGCAGGGATGACGACAGGCTTCCCAAGCGCACAAACTCTGAAACAATGGAAGAGGACCAAAAGGTACGCCTTTACGGGAGACCCATGATTACCAGGATAAGATCACAGCCAAGGAAACCCTTTAAAAGAAGAAGCATTAGGGATAGCTACAAACCATAGAGCAACAATTACAGAGACCATCCTACACACCAGGAAGGGGCGAATAGAAGCGGAGGACGAAATCAAGACATAAACCATCGCATTCAAACTGAGATGGTAAAAATGAAGAATACCCAGAGTAAGAGGGGCCCCCAGGGGGAGGAACTTTCAGTAAGCGCCTGAAATATCACAAGGATGGAGCAGGCGGCCAGAGAGGCCAAAGGCACCTTTCTTGCGCAGGTCGATCCAAAGGGCAAAGAGATCATCGACAGGGGGGAGCGAGAAGTCAACACCAAGTGCCAGGGCAAATCTTGGGTGGAACTCATCCAAGAAGCAGACGGGATAAGGGACCCAGGAGCCACACAGCCCAGGACAACCTTCTACCACAAAACGATGGAGGAATCTTGGCACACAAAAATGTTGATAAGTAAGTTAAGAGCAAACAGGAACGAGACCAACAGGGTGGCAAACTGTGGCCACAAGAAGGAGCTCACAAAAATTCTGAGCCGCCTCAGCAACCTGGAGGCTAGTGCAAGAAGAATAGCAAAGGAGCAGAAAATCCAAAATGAAAAAATGGAATGAATGGCAGGACAATTCCACCTCTACCTTCGCTATGTCCACCACATGGACATCACTCTAGCAGACCGATGTGAAACACTAGCCTGCATCAGAAAGACGCGCACAATGGAGTAGAGAAAGGAGAACAAGGCAAGAAAGGAAGGAGATGAAAGCCATCCAATACTCTTGGACTAGCACGGTCTCAACCCTTGGTCATTTTGTTTATCAGTGTATGAGCCACCCCTGTTCTATATTTTTGGTTTTTATGTATATGTTATGGTATAGTTTTTTCAAATGTGTTTTCAGAGACTGGGTTGGTTTCCCAGGGTGGCAACGCAACCCTCCCCTCGCTTATGTAGACAATGCAACTTCAGGATCCCTGATCTGGTTTCCTTTTTGGCAGATCAGGGGATACCCCGCTTTTCCTTTTGTACCATATTTTTCTTAGTAATATAGAATCTCAAACTCACTTACAAAAAAAATTAAAAAAATAACATATATGCATCAATCTTTCGGCAGATTTAGTTCACATTCTATACACAAAATTCTAAGTGTTTTGAACTTAGACAAGTAATATTCAATGCATGGAAAATCATTTGGACTTAAAGTCATTAACTGATTTTCCAATTAGTGACCTAGAATAATATTGTGTTTATCAAACACAACTTCAAGCTTTTCCCAAGATTTATTGGGGGCATCAAGCCCTTAAAGGTGAAAGCTTAAATTAGGAGAGATAGACATTGTTATTAGTCCACAGGCTTCGTCATTCTTATTAATCCATTTGGCATACTTGTCATCATCAATGTATTCTTCTTCTTTTCCCAAGGTAATATAGTACAATCCTTTACTTCTTAATAAATCCTTCATATGGGATTCCAATTCGAAGTAGTCGGTGTTGGTAAGCAAAATATAACCGAGAGAAACCATATTAAATTTGTACAGAATATGGATTTAAATACTGAAATTGATGGTCTAGGTGGAAACATCTCTAAAAAATAGGTTGTTTTAAAAAACTCAGCATTGAAAACAGACTTCGGATGTGGAAGCTATGCCCTTTTGAAAAAGGCATAAACGGTAATCAAAGAGCCATGTGGCATTTAGAAGTTGGTCCACGTGGTGATACCCCTCCTAATAGCCTCACTTTTACAAATAAGTTGCTTTTACATTGACCTACTTTTATAGAATAAACATGGATTACTTTTACAATGAAATTACTTTATAAATGAAAGTTGCATGCAAAATAAATAACTTAAAATATTAAAGCTACTTATAGTGATTCACTTTTATAATTTAAGTGAAATACACTTTACAATGGATGCATGAACTTTTTCAAAAAAAGGTAACAGTAGAGAGACTTGAACTCAAGTCATTTTACTTAATAAAGCAACTTTTAACCAAGTGAGCTAGTGTTAATGTTTATGCTATTATTATAGTTCTTTGCATTTCAATAAGATAAGAACATAATAAGAATAAGATCACTGAGAAATACACATCCACAAGAGACACAACATTTATCCTGGGAAACTCTCTGGGGGAAGAAAACCCAGCAAAACTTCCTTATCATAAATAGCTTATACAATGTTCAAGAGATAACTCAAACCAATACAGAAAAG
>SNQJ01S0065354.1:82881-93797 GCA_010110895.2 Picea sitchensis | reverse complement strand
TACATACTATATCTCCATAAATGATGACCTACTGAGAAGTAGGATGCCACACACAACATCCCTTTATACCACCATCATAACTTGCAGAGATATAAAACAAGAAGGAATTTAGAAAGACAGATTTTAAGTCTGGAAATGATTTATCGCTTACCAGTACCTGCAATTCTTTCTTTCTCTTATGACCTTGATGCTTCTGCCATAAGAAAGAAGATACATCTGTCACTTCAGATGCTACATTAGTACTCCCTTCCAACTTATAAAGGTTATCAACCTTGGTTTCCTTCATCACTACTAAACTACCTTTCGACAATGTGAGTGGTCCACCTTGACCTATATACTTATATCCACAAGAATCCAACACTCCCAATGAAATCAAATTTGATTTAAGCTCAGGTACATATCTAACATTCGTTAATTCCCTAACAATACCATCGAACATCCTGATTCCAATACTGCCAACCTCAACAGTTTTACAGGGAATACCATTTCCCATAAACACTACACCCTCATCAACAGATTGGTAAGAAATGAACCAATTTCTATGTGAGCACATGTGGTTAGAGACACCTAAATCTAACTCCCATTCTTATTGATATTGTAAATTACTAGAAACGGATAAAACTTCATTAGTCATACCTGAATTTATTACAACCAAATTTGCTTCCTTCGTACAGTTTTCCTCAGATTCCTTTGTTTTGCAACAATCTTTCTTGAGATGTCCTATTTTTCCACAGTACCAACATTTTTATTTACCCTTTTTGCGTCATAAATTAGATCGATAAAAACTTTTCTCATTCTTATCTTTAGTTGAACCTCTGACCAACATCACCTCTGAAGTTGAGGTTTCTTGACTAGATTTTCTCCTCATCTCCTAAGCCAACAAAGCTCCTACAACAGAGTCAAAATCTAAAACATCTATTGAGATAAACCTAATAGAGGTGACTAGATTATCCCAAGACTCAAGAAACAAACACAATAGTGTAATAACCTTATCTTCATCTTCAAATTTAACTTCCATACTAGTCAATTGAACTATAAGGGTATTAAAGGTATTTAAATGGTCGACAATTTTTGTACCTACTTTCATCCACAAACTATACAACTGTCTCTTCAAGTAGATCCCTCTTGTCAAGGATTTTTTCATATATAGACTTTCCAACTTGCTCCATAGCCTAATGTTGTATCCTTTCCTATGATATTAAACAGAACATCATTTGTCAGACATAAACAAATGGTACAGAGATATTTTACATCCAGATCTTCCCATTTCTCATTTTTCATAGTCGTTGGTTTATTTGTCTTGCTTGCCAATGCTTTTTGCAACCCTTGTTTCACCAGTAAATACCGCATCTTGAGCTTCCAAAGTTCAAAGTTGTTTTTACCATTGAAATTTTCAACTTCAAACTTCGAACTCTGCATCTTAGCCATTAGCACAAAATCTCTTAATGCTCAAATCATTGCTTATAATAACCAAGTCCCTTTAAAATATAATGTGGAGGAAAAAATGGCATAAACACCACAAGGTTTAATAAAAAATCCTTTTACCAACCTCTCCTTTTATTTAAAATAAAAAATAAAAAACACCTTTTTAAAACCTCCACCTTTTACATATTATATTTAATTCCAAATATAATAAACCTTTACTCAATTAAAAACATTTTTACTTCATCCACCCACATGACTTGCAATGTTCACGCTTTTATAAAAAACGAATTCAATTTTTGAAAAGACCCAAATACCTTAACGTTTTCAAGAACCATACGAATATTTCTTTGAGGGAGCACTAGTGTTGGGCATCGACACTCCTTGGACTATTGAAATGGAATGCTAGCAGTCCTTCACTATGGATGGCGGAGTGTCGACACTCTTTGATCCATGAACCGGGTGCGTGACCTTCATGAAAATTTTAGTTTCATAAGTGTGAGGGCATCATTGCGCCTCTAACACTGCATAGGGAGCACTGATGACTTTCTACAGAATTCACAATTTTGCACCACGGATCTAGTCCTCACAGATCTCCGACGCAGCTCTGATACCAATTGTTAGATTTTCAAATGTGGAAAACACAATTCACATAGGATAATTAGCAATCACACAGATAAGAAACACAGATATTTCACGTGGTTCACCCAAATGTTGGGCTACATCCACCAAGCATAGGTATCGGCTGTCTTATTATTCATATCATGGAGATTACAACAGACTTGCAATTTCTCTTCACTCTGTCTCTCTTTTCCTCTACAGGCTTACATGAATTTATATACATTTACACAAGAAACTGACTATTAAATGCACTCCTATCTATATTCTAACTTGGTCTATTTTAGTTACAACCAACGCAGAATAATAGGATCCAAATCCATCCTTGGAGGAATTCGTTGTCACCAAATCCAAACAATATCCACCTTGACAACAATTAATTTGATACCTTTCTCCTTCATTTTGTTCATCACCTTTTCTGCAAGTCAAGAGAAGCCAAGCACCACTGCAGCTTCTCTAATAAAATTGGTTTCATGATCTCTCCTGTGTGACTTTCACGAGTTTGTATTTCTTGAGGGGTCACTCCACCTCCAACATGTCTTCCACAACTGTGTTGTGAGACATATTTTCTGATATATCTACTTGTATCCAAGACACCTATAAAATATACCTTACAATTATCACAGACCATCTCAGTGTAACCATTATACATGTGACATTTGTGCTTCTCGAACGCTAAAGCACCCATTTCACTGCAGCCCCTGAATATGTCATGTATCTGACAACATCATTAGCATGTGAAACATCTGGACTTAACCATTTCATCACATACAACAAACCTCCTACTGAACTTACACGAGACATAACCTTTTCTTCTTTATAGACAGTACACCTATGTTTGAAGAAAACTTATAATGGAAAGCAAGAGGGATAAAAAATGGTTTTACAATGTTCATACTGAACTCCAACCACAACTTACCACTATCAACTCTGTGTACTTATATGCCCACAATTTGTTTTGTTGCTCCTTGATCCCTCATCTGAATTGTCCTGTCCACCCGAGTCATTTTCTTACTGATTTTATCCACGCTTCGACTTGCATTGAGCATATAATCAACAAATAACATTTAGATTGTGAATGTACTATAAACTCTTTATTCATTCCTACCCTTTGAAAAATTCTAACTCACTATGAAGGATTCAAACCTCTTGTATATTTGCCTGGGTACCAATAGGCCATACAATGAATTATCTAGCATGCAAACAAATTTATCATTGAGATCTTGAATCAACCCTTTTGGTTTTTACATAGATACTATATCTCTGTAAATTATGATCTCATGAGAAGTAGGATCCCACACAACATCCCTTTGTACCACCATCATAACTTGCAGAGATATAAAACAAGCAGGAATTCAGAGACAAAGATTTTGAGTCTGGAAATGATTTACCGCTTACCAGTACCTGCAATTATTTCGTGCTCTTATGACCTTGATGCTTTTGCCATAAACAAGAAGATACATCTATCACTTTAGATTCTACTTCAGTACTCACTTCTAGCTTATAAAGGTTATCAACCTTTGTTGCCTTCATCGCTACTAAACTACCTTTCGACAATGTGAGTGATCCACCTTGACCTGTATACTTATATCAACAAGAATCCAACACTCCCAATGAAATCAAATTTGATTTAAAATCAGGTACATATCTAACATCCGTTAATTCCCTAACAATACCATCGAACATCCTGATTCTAATACTGCCAACCCCAACAGTTTTACAGGGAATACAATTTCCCATAAACACTACACCCTCATCAACAGATTGGTAAGAAACGAACTCGTTTCTATGTGAGCACATGTGGTGGGAGGCACCGGAATATAACTGCCATTATTCTTGATATTGTAAATTACTATAAATGGAGAAAACTTCATCAGTGATACCTGAATTTGTTACAGCCAAATTTCCTTCCTTCGTAGAGTTTTCTTGGATTCTTTTCTTTTCCAGCAATCTTTCTTGAGATGTCCTATTTTTCCACAGTACCAGCATTTTTATTTACCCTTTCTACATCTTGACTTAAATCGAGAAAAACTTCTCTCATTCTACTCTTTATTTCGACCTCTGACCAACATTGCCTCTGAAGTTGAGGTTTCTTGACTAGATTTTCTCCTCATCTCCTCAGTCAACAAAGCTCCCACAACAGAGTCATAATCTAAAACATCTATTGAGTTAAAGCTAATAGAGGTGACTAGATTATCCCAAGACTCAGTCAACGAACACAATATTGTAATAGCCTTATCTTCATATTCGAATTCAACTTCCATACTAGTCAATTGAATAAGGGTATTAAAGGTATTTAAATGGTCAACAATTTTTGTACCTTCTTTCATCCGCAAATTGTACAATTGTGTCTTCAAGTAGATCCTTCTCGTCAAGGATTTTTCCATATATAGACTTCCCAACATGCTCCATAAGCCTGATGTTGTATCCTCTCCTATGATATTAAACAGAACATCATCCTCCTGACATAAACGAATGGTACTAAAATCTTTTGCATCCAGATCTTCCCATTCCGCATTTTTCATAGTCGTTGGTTTATTTTTCTTGTCTGCCAATTCTTTTTGCAACCCTTGTTCCACCAGTAAATCTTGCATCTTGAGCTTCCAGAGCTCAAAGTTGCTTTTACTACTGAACTTTTCAACTTCAAACTTCGAACTCTGCATCTTAGCCATTAGCACAAAATCTCCTAATGCCAAAATCACTGCTTATAATAACCAAGGCCCTTTAAAAGATAATGTGGAGGAAAAAATGGTATAAACACCACAAGGTTTAATAAAGGATCCTTTTACCAACCTCTCCTTTTATTTAAAATAAAAAATAAAAAACACCTTTTTAAAACCTCCACCCTTTACATATTATATTTAATTCCAAATATAATAAACCTTTACTCAATTAAAAATCCCTTTTACTTCATCCACCCACGTGACTTGCAATGTTCACACTTTTATAAAAAACAAATTCAATTTTTGAAAAGACCCAAATACCCTAAGTTTTTCAAGAACCATACAAATATTTCTTTAAGGGAGTGCTACTATTGGGGATTGATGCTCCTTGGACTATTGGAAGAGAGCTCTAGCGCTCCTTCACTATGGATGGGGTAGCACCAGTGCTCTCTGATGCATGAACCGAGTGCTCGACCTTCACTAAAATTTTCATTTCATAAGTGTGAGGGCGTTGGCGCGCCTCTAACACTGCATAGGGAGAGCTGATGAATTTCTATAGAATTCACGATCTTGCACCACGGATATGGTCCTCATGGATCTCTGACGCATCTCTGATACCAATTGCTAGAATTTCAAATGCGAAAAACACAAATCATATATGATAATTAACAATCACAGAGATAAGAAACACAGATATTTCACGTGGTTCAACCAAACATTGGGCTATGTCCACCAAGCATAGGTATCATTTGTCTTATTTTTTAGATCATGGAGATTACAATAGACTTTCAAGTTCTCTCATATCCTCTCACTATGTCTCTCTTTTCCTCTACGGGATTACATGAATTTATATACATTTACACAATAAACTAATTATTAAAAGAAATCCTATCCATATTCTAACTTGGTCTATTTTAGTTACAACCAATGCAGAATAATAGGATCCAAATCCATCCTTGGAGGAATTCGTTGTCACCAAATCCCAACAATCTCCACCTTGAGAACAATTAATCTGATACCTTGCTCCTTCCTTTTGTTCATCACCTTTTCTGCAAGCCAGGAGAAGCCAAGCACCACTGCAAATTCTCTAATAAAACTGGTTTCATGATCTCTCCTGTGTGACTTGCACGAGTTTGGATTTCCTGAGGGGTCAGTCCACCTCCAACATCTCTTCCACAACTCTGTTGTGAGACATATTTAGTGATATATCTCCTTCTATCCGAGACACCTATAAAATATACATTACGGTTATCACAGACCATCTTAGTGTAACCATTATAGATGACATTTGTGCATCTCAAACGTTGAAGCAACCATTTCACTATCACCCCTGAATCTATCATGAATCTGAAAACATCATTAGCATGTGAAACATCTGGTCTTAACCATTTCATCACATACAATAGATCTCCTACTAAACTTACACGGGAGATAACCTTTTATTCTTTATAGACAGGACCTATGCTTGAAGAAAACTTATAATGGAAATCAAGAGGGATAAAAACTGGTTTTACAATGTTCATACTAAACTCCAACCACGACTTACCATTACCATCTCTGTGTACTTTTATGCCCATAGTTTGTTTTTTTGCTCTTTGATCCCTCATCGGAATTGTCCTATCCACCTGAGTCATTTTCTTACTGATTTTATCCGCGCTTCAGCTTGCATTAAGCATATCATTAGCAAATAACATCAAGATTGTGAATGTACTATAAACTATATAGTCATTCCTACCCTTTGAAAAATTTTGACTCACCATGAAGGATTCAAACCTCTTGTATATTTGCCTAGGTACCAATAGGCCATACAATAAATTATCTAGCATGCAAACAAATTTACCGTCGTGATCTTGAATCAACCCTTTTCATTGTTCCATACATATTATATCTCTATAAATGATGACCTTGTGAGAAGTAAGATCCCACACACAATATCCCTTTATACCACCATCATAACTTGCAAAGATATAAAACAAGTAGGAATTTAGAAACAAAGATTTTAAGTTTGGAAATTATTTACCTCTTACCAGTACCTGCAATTATTTCTTCCTCTTATGACCTTGATGATTCTACCATAAACAAGAATATACATCTGTCACTTCAAATTCTACTTCAGTACTCCCTTCCAGCTTATAAATCTTATCAACCTTTGTTTCCTTCATCACTACTAAACTACCTTTCAACAATGTGAGTGATCCACCTTGACCTGTATACTTATATCCACAAGAATCCAACACTCCCAATGAAATCAAATTTGATTTAAGCTCAGGTACATACATAACATCCCTTAATTCCCTAACAATACCATCGAACATCCTGATTCTAATACTTCCAACCCCAACAATTTTACAGGGAATACCATTTCCCATAAACATTACACCCTCATCAACAGATTGGTAATAAATGAACCAATTTTTGTGTGAGCACATGTGGTGGGAGGCACCTGAATCTAACTTCCATTCTTCTTGATATTGTAAATTACTATAAACGGATAAAACTTCATCAATAATACCTGAATTTGTTACAGCCAAATTTGCTTCCTTCATAGAGTTTTCCTCAGATTCCTTTCTTTTCCATCAATCTTTCTTGAGATGTCTTGTTTTTCCATAGTACCAACATTTTTCTTTACCCTTTTTGTGTCTTGACTTAGATCGAGAAAAACTTCTCTCATTATGCTCTTTAGTTCGACCCCTGACCAACATCGCCTCTGATGTTGAGGTTTCTTGACTAGATTTTCTCCTCATCTCCTCGTCCAACAAAGCTCCCACAACATAGTTATAATCTAAAACATCCATTGAGCTAAATATAATAGAGGTGACTAGATTATCCCAAGACTCAGGCAATGAACACAATAGTGTAATAGCCTTATCTTCATCTTCGAATTTAACTTCCATACTAGTCAATTGAACTATAATGGTATTAAATGTATTTAAATGGTCAACAATTTTTGTACCTTCTTTCATCCACAAACTATACAACTGTCTCTTCTAGTAGATCCTTCTCGTCAAGGATTTCGTCATATATAGACTTTCCAACTTGATCTATAAGCCTGATGGTGTATCCTCTCCTACTTTATTAAACAAAACATCATCTACTAGACATAAACGAATGGTACTAAGAGATTTTTCATCTACATCTTTTGATTCCTCATTTGTCATAGTCATTGGTTTCTTTGTCTTGCCTACCAATGTTTTTTACAACCCTTGTCACACCAGTAAATCCCGCATCTTAAGCTTCCAGAGATCAAAGTTGTTTTTACCACCGAACTTTTCAACTTCAAACTTTGAAATCTACATCTTATCCATTAGCACAAAATATCCTAATGCCCAAATCACTACTTATAATAACCAAGGCTCTTTAAAAGATAATGTGGAGGAAAAAATGGTATAAACACCACAAGGTTTAATAAAAAATCCTTTTATCGACCTCTCCTTTTATGTAAAATAAAAAATAAAAAACACCTTTTTAAAACCTTCACCTTTTACATATTATATTTAATTCCAAATATAATAAACTTGTAATCAATTAAAAAACCTTTTTACTTCATCCACCCACGTGACTTGCAATGTTCACGCTTTTATAAAAAACAAATTCAATTTTTGAAAAGACCCAAATACCTTAACTTTTTCAAGAACCATACAAATATTTATTTGAGGGAGCGCTAGTGTTGGGGATCGATGCTCCTTGGACTATTTAAAAGGAGTGCTAGCGCTCCTTCACTATGGATGGGGGAAATTCGACGCTCTGTCATGCATGAACCGGGTGCGCGACCTTCACGAAAATTACAATTTAATAAGTTTGAGGGAGACAACGCGCCTCTAACACTGCATAGGGAGCGCTGATGACTTTCTACAGAATTCATGATCTCGCACCACAGATCTGGTCGTCAAGGATCTCTGACGCAACTCTGATACCAATTGTTAGAATTGCAAATGCAGAAAACACAATTCACATATGATAATTAACAATCACACAGATAAGAAACATAGATATTTCACGTGGTTCACCCAAACGTTGGGCTATGCCCACGAAGCATAGTTATCAATTGTCTTATTATTTAGATCATGGAGATTACAATAGACTTGCAAGTTCTCTCATATCCTCTTACTCTGTCTCTCTTTTCCTCTATGGGCTTACATAAATTTATATACATTTACATAAGAAACTGATTATTAAATGTACTCCTATCCATATTCTAACTTGGTCTATTTTAGTTACAACCAATGCAAATTAATAGGATCCAAATCCATCCTTGGAGGAATTCATTTTCACCAAATCCCAACAATTATAATTATGAAAGTGAATAAATTCAATTAAGAATGAGAACAATTTACAAAATACATTTCAAAATGAAAATTGTACGAAATGCTCATAAAATACTAGTTTTCATGCACTTAATTTAACAAGAGTGTTTTATTAAGATACATGTTTCAAGCTATATTATTAAGATACATGTTATACAGAGAAACTATTAGCGGTTCTGACAATTTTCAATGGATAAGGTTATATTAAGTATATCTTTGTAATAATTTATTATTTATATAAAAAAAAAATCTCATATTTTTGTGACACCAAGAGGGTTGAGATGAAAAACACTTTCTCTTAGAGTGCTCTTTTTATACCCAAATTCAATGACAATTTAAAAGTATTTGTCACAATATCGACTTTCTCAATCTTCTAAGTTATCAAAACATTACTCATTTTGGAACACTTATCTTAATGTTTTTCAAGTATCCAAATAACATTTTAAAGAATCTAAGTAATCTATTACTTTTCTTAAGGTCTCATAGACCAATATTAAAACAATTTATTGGCAAAATATCTTTTTTAAAAGATATTGCTAATACGATAAAATATTGATAAAAAATTATTTTTGTAGTAAACCAATCATTTTAGGTGACAAAGTTTTTTTTTAAATAACCATAATAAATCAAGCCACATTTATTATAGTACCAAATATTGACAAAGGGCCATCTACATAGCGGAGATGTACACATTATCCAAGACAACGGTTCGGTTGTAGATTGATATTAACCTTAGTCACTTGCAACTGAGACATAGTGGTCGCAATTTGTGATGGCTACCAAAGGATTCATGGTCATTGAATGTATTTGGTGGCTTAAAGAAACAAAAAGGTGGTGGAGACAACTTCTCATGGTCGTCGAATTCATGCGATGGCTATGAACAAACAAAATGGCAGTGAAAAACATAGAATAGAGAGGAATGCCTTAGAACATAATTAAATAATTTTACATAATAAGATTCTTATACAAAGGTGTCTGTCTTGGAAACATGCCAATGAATTTCCTCATGCGGTCACATGCACATGCATGCAATCCATTTATGAAATGTTCGTGTAACTCTGTGATCTATTCATGATCAGTCTGTGTAACTGAGTGATAGATGTTATATATACAAGCATACCCATAGAGGTAAAGGATAATGTGAGGACAATGCAAGTGCAAGCGAGTACATTTTGTGAGGAGAGGATGGTTGTATTCCTGGGTTGGCTATTGTAATTCTCCCTTGAATAGAAGAAGACCGATAATCATTACCCGTATTTTTTTCCCGATTTGGGTTTCCACATAAATCATTGTGTCAAGTGTATGATTGATGTGCTTGGTTTTATGGATGTTTGATCTTGGTTAGTTTATGCTCTGTTATAGAATAGCCGTGTTTTTCTTTCGCTTCCCAACAAGTGGTATCATAGCGGGTTGAGTAGGTGTCGCAGGTGAGCCAAGGCAAGAAAACGTGATTGAGTGAGTAGCAGGTTATCGACGCTACCAAACAGTGTTAGAAACATTGTTTTTCAAAAAATCGGTGCACACAGTTTGTACACCACAGAGAGCCGATATGAGCACCGACATATCCATGCTCCCCCATCCATAGTAAAGGATCATTGATATCAAACGCGTGCTCCCTTTCAACACTCCCAGGAGCACCGATCTTCAAAATAATTTTTTTGCATGGTTTAAAGTTTTTTCGCATGCCATGAAAGTGTTTTGTCTTATGGTTTAAAGTATAAAATAAATCCCGAAAGGGTTTTTCTTTTGTCTTATTGAAAGCATGACATGGTTGAAAATTTATTCTAAGGCATAAAACATGGTGACAATATTGTGATAAAGTGGAGCGGTAAATAAGGTGAGGTTGGATGATAAAAGGGTGGAGCCTTTATTAAAAAAAAAAAAAGTGGATACCTTGGTTTAATAAGTG
>SNQJ01S0065354.1:57711-68051 GCA_010110895.2 Picea sitchensis | reverse complement strand
ATTACAATATACTTTTACAAGGCAATTTTTGCTTCGGGGGCTTTGCCCCCGAACCCCCGCTGGGGGCCCGCTTGCCCCCAGACCCCCCAGCTGGGGGGATAGGCCCCTCGGACCCCGTAGAGGGGGTACACCCCCTATGCACTCCCCCGCATGGAAGAGTGTACATACTTATGGGGTTTAAATACTTCATGGGGTATCAACACGGCTGAAAGCAAGGACCTTTGAATCAGGAAGATAATCAAGCTCCACAACCAACACACCAGTGCTTTGTGATGCATGAACCGAGTGCCCGACCTTCACGAAAATTTCAATTTCATAAGTGTGAGGGCGTTAGAATGCCTCTAACACTACATAGGGAGCACTGATGACTTTCTACATAATTCACGATCTTGCACCACAGATCTGGTCCTCACGGATCTCTGACGCAACTCTGATACCAATTGTTAGAATTTCAAATGCGGAAACACAATTCACATATGATAATTAACAATCACAGAGATAAGAAACACAGATATTTCACATGGTTCACCCAAACGTTGGGCTATGTCCACCAAGCATAGGTATCATTTGTCTTATTTTTCAGATCATGGAGATTACAATAGACTTGCAAGTTCTCTCATATCCTCTCACTATGTCTATCTTTTCCTCTACGAGATTACATGAATTTATATGCATTTACACAATAAACTGATTATTAAAAGAAATCCTATCCATATTCTAACTTGGTCTATTTTAGTTACAACCAATGCAGAATAACAGGATCCAAATCCATCCTTGGAGGAATTCGTTGTCACCAAATCCCAACAATCTCCACCTTGACAACAATTAACCTGATACCTTGCTCCTTCCTTTTGTTCATCACCTTTTCTGCAAGCCAGGAGAAGCCAAGCACCACTGCAGATTCTCTAATAAAACTGGTTTCATGATCTCTCCTATGTGACTTGCACGAGTTTGTATTTCCTAAGGGGTTAGTCCACCTCCAAGATCTCTTCCACAACTCTGTTGTGAGACATATTTATTGATATATCTCCTTCTATCCGAGACACCTGTAAAATATGCATTACAATTATCACAGACCATCTCAGTGTAACCATTATAGATGACATTTGTGCTTCTCAAACGTTGAAGAAACCATTTCATTATCACCCTTGAATCTCTCATGTATCTGACAACATCATTAGCATGTGAAACATCTGGTCTTAACCATTTCATCACATACAACATACCTCCTACTGAACTTACATGAGAGATAACCTTTTATTCTTTATAGATAGGACCTATACTTGAAGAAAACTTATAAGGGAAAGCAAGAGGGATAAAAATTGGTTTTACAATGTTCATACTAAACTCCAACCACAACTTACCATTACCATCTCTGTGTTCTTTTACGCTGACATTTTGTTTTGTTGCTCTTTGATCCCTCATCTAAATTGTTCTATCCACCTGAGTCATTTTCTTACTGATTTTATCCACGCTTCAACTTGCATCAAGCATATCATCAACAAATAACATCAAGATTGTGAATGTACTATTAACTGTATAGTCATTCCTACCCTTTGAAAATTTTTGACTCACTATAAGGATTCAAACCTCTTGTATATTTGCCTGGGTAGCAATAGGCCATACAATGAATTATCTAGCATGCAAACAAATTTACCATTGCGATCTTGAATCAACCCTTTTGGTTGTTCCATACATACTATATCTCCATAAATGATGACCTTTTGAGAAGTAGGATCCCACACACAACATCCCTTTATACCACCATCATAACTTGCAGAGATATAAAACAAGTAGGAATTTAGAAACAAAGATTTTAAGTTTGGAAATGATTTACCTCTTACCAGTACCTGCAATTCTTTCTTTCTCTTATGACCTTGATGCTTCCGCCATAAACAAGAAGATACATCTATCACTTTATATGCTACTTCAGTACTCCCTTCCAGCTTATAAAGGTTATCAACCTTTGTTTCCTTCATCACTACTAAACTACCTTTCGACAATGTGAGTGATCCACCTTGACCTGTATACTTATATCCACAAGAATCCAACACTCCCAATGAAATCAAATTTGATTTAAGCTCATGTACATACCTAACATCCCTTAATTCCCTAACAATACCATCGAACATCCTCATTCTAATACTTCCAACCCCAACAGTTTTACAAGGAATACCATTTCCCATAAACACTACACCCTCATCAACAGATTGGTAATAAATGAACCAATTTCTATGTGACCACATGTGGTGGGAGGCACCTGAATCTAACTTCCATTCTTCTTGATATTTTAAATTACTAGAAATGGATAAAACTTCATCAATAATACCTGAATTTGTTACAGCCAAATTTTCTTCCTTCATAGAGTTTTCCTCAGATTCCTTTCTTTTCCAACAATCTTTCTTGAGATGTCATGTTTTTCCATAGTACCAACATTTTTATTTACCCTTTCTGCGTCATGACATAGATTGAGAAAAAATTCTTTCATTCTGTTCTTTAGTTCGACCCTTGACCAACATCGCCTCTGATGTTGAGGTTTCTTGACTAGATTTTCTCCTCATCTCCTCAGCCAACAAAGCTCCCACAACATAGTCATAATCTAAAACATCTATTGAGCTAAAGATAATAGAGGTGACTAGATTATTCAAGACTCAGGCACTGAACACAATAGTGTAATAGCCTTATCTTCATCTTCGAATTTAACTTCCATACTAGTCAATTGAACTATAAGGTTATTAAAGGTATTTAAATGGTCAACATTTTTTATACCTTCTTTCATCCACAAACTATACAACTGTCTCTTCCAGTAGATCATGCTCGTCAAGGATTTTTTCATATATAGACTTTCCAACTTGATCTATAAGCCTGATGTTGTATCCTCTCCTACTATATTAAACATAACATCATCTGATAGACATAAATGAAAGGTACTAAGAGATTTTGCATCTAGATCTTCTGATTCCTCATTTGTCATAGTCATTGGTTTCTTTGTCTTGCCTACCAATGCTTTTTGCAACCCTTGTCGCACTAGTAAATCCCACATCTTGAGCTTCCAGAGCTCAAAGTTGTTTTTACCATTGAACTTTTCAACTTCAAACTTTGAACTCTACATCTTAGCCATTAGCACAAAATATCCTAATGCCCAAATCACTGTTTATAATAACCAAGGCTCTTTAAAAGATAATGTGGAGGAAAAAATGGTATAAACACCACAAGTTTTAATAAAAGGTTTAATAAAAAAATCATTTTACCAACCTCTCATTTTATTTAAAATAAAAATAAAAAACACCTTTTTAAAACCTTCACCTTTTACATATTATATTTAATTCCAAATATAATAAACCTTTAATCAATTAAAAAACCTTTTTACTTCATCCACCCACGTGACTTGCAATGTTCACGCTTTTATAAAAAACAAATTCAATTTTTGAAAAGACCCAAATACCTTAACTTTTTCAAGAACCATACGAATATTTCTTTGAGGGAGCGCTAGTTTTGGGGATCAGTGCTCCTTGGACTATTTAAAGGGAGCGCTAGTGCTCCTTCACTATGGATGGGGGTGCGTCGATGCTCTGTGATGCATGAACCGGGTGCATGGCCTTCACGAAAATTTCAATTTAATAAGTTTGAGGGTGACAACGCACCTCTAACACTACATAGGGAGCGTTGATGACTTTCTACAGAATTCACAATCTTGCACCATGGATCTGGTCGTCAAGGATCTTCGACGCAACTTTGATACCAATTGTTAGAATTGCAAATGTGGAAAACACAATTCACATATGATAATTAACAATCACACAGATAAAAAACATAGAGATTTCACGTGGTTCACCCAAACGTTGGGCTATGCCCACCAAGCATAGGTATCGATTGTCTTATTATTCAGATCAAGGAGATTACAATAGACTTGCAAGTTCTCTCATATCGTCTCACTCTGTCTCTCTTTGCCTCTATGGGCTTACATGAATTTATATACATTTACATAAGAAATTGATCATTAAATGCACTCCTATCCATATTCTAACTTGGTCTATTTTAGTTACAACCAACACAAAATAATAGGATCCAAATCCATCCTTGGAGGAATTCGTTTTCACCAAATCCCAACAATTATAATTATGAAAGTGAATAAATTCAATTAACAATGAGAACAATTTACAAAATACATTTCAAAATGAAAATTGTACGAAATGCTCATAAAATACTATTTTTCATGCACTTAATTTAACAAGAGTGTTTTATTAAGATACATGTTTCAAGCTATATTATTAATATACATGTTATACAGAGAAACTATTAGTGATTGTTACCATTTTCAATGGATAAGGTTATATTAAGTATATCTTTATAATAATTTATTATTTATATAAAAAAAAAATCTCATGTTTTTGTGACACCAAGAGGGTTGAGATGAAAAACACTTTCTCTTAGAGTGCTTTTTTTATACCCAAATTCAATGACAATTTAAAAGTATTTGTCACAATATTGACTTTCTCAATCTTCTAAGTTATCAAAACTTTACTGATTTTGGAACACTTATCTTAATGTTTTTCAAGTATCCAAATAACATTTTAAAGAAATCTAAGTAATATATTACTTTTCTTAAGGTCTCATAGACCAATTTTGAACTCAATGAACATTAACATCATCATAAAAAAATATTTTGCTAATAAATTTTTTTAATAAAAGATATTGCTAATACAATAAAAATAAAAATTATTTTTGTCGTAAGCCAATCATTTTAGGTGATAGAGTTTTTTTTAAATAACCATAATAAATCAACCCACATTTATTATAGTATCAAATATTGACAAAGGGCCATCTACATAGTGGAGATGTACACATTATCCAAGACAACGATTTGGTTGCAGATTGATATTAACCTTAGTCACTTGCCACTGAGACACAGTGGTCGCAATTTTTGATGGCTACGAAAGGATTCATGGTCATTGAATGTATTTGGTGGCTTAAAAAAACAAAAGGGTGGTGGAGACAACTTCTCATGGTCGTCGAATGCATGTGATGGCTGTGAACAAACAAAATGGCAGTGAAAAACATAGAATAGAGAGGAACACCTTAGAACATAATTAAATAATTTTACATAACAAGATTGTTATACAAAGGTGTCTCTCTTGGAAACATGCCAACGAATTTCCTCATGCGGACACATGCAGATGCACATGCACATGCATGCAATCTATTTTATGAAATGTTCATGTAACTCTGTGATATATTCATGATCAGTCTGTGTAACTGAGTGATAGATGTTATATATACAAGCATACCCATAGAGGTAGAGGACAATGTGAGGACAATGCGAGTGCAAGCGAGTACATTGTGTGAGGAGAGGATGGTTGTATTCCTGGGTTGGATATTGTGATTCTCCCTTGAATAGGAGAAGACCGATAATCATTACCTATGTTTTTTTCCCGATTTGGGTTTCTACATAAATCATTGTGTCAAGTGTATGATTGATGTGCTTGGTTTTATGCATGTTTGATCTTGCTTAGTTTATGCTCTGTTATAGAATAGCCTTGTTTTTCTTTCTCTTCCCAACAAGTGGTATCAGAGCGGGTTGAGTAGGCACTGCAGGTGAGCCAAGGAAAGAAAACGTGATTGAGTGAGTAACAGGTCATCGACACTACTAAACAGTGTTAGAAATATTGTTTTTCAAAAAAACGGTGCACACAGTTTGTACACCATAGAGAGCCGATATGAGCACCGACATATCGATGCTCCCCCATCCATAGTAAAGGAGCATTGATATCAAATTATTTCTCCCTTTCAACACTCCCAAGAGCACCGATCTTCAAAAGATTTTTTTTGCATCGTTTAAAGTTTATTCGCATGCCATGAAAGGTTTTTGTCTTATGGTTTAAAGTATAAACTAAAGCTTGAAAGGGTTTTTCTTTTGTCTTATTCAAAGCATGACATGGTCTAACCTTTATTCTAAGGCATAAAACGTGGTGACAATATTGTGATAAAGTGGAGTGGTAAATAAGGTGAGGTTGGATGATAAAAGGGTGGAACCTTTATTAAAAAAAAAAAAGTGGTTACCTTGGTTTAATAAGTGGACTTTTTAAAGAAGGTTTTTAAATATATTATATATATTGGATTAAATATTTTTCCAACTATATCCTATCATTGTTTTTTTATTATAAAAGGCTCAGTTCTATAAGTAGTGGTTTATCGAGTTTTCTACTAATGGTGAAAGTGCAGAGTTCTAAGTTTCAGGTGGATAAATTCAATGGTAAGAATAGCTTTGCGCTATGGAAACTCAAGATGTGGGATCTGCTTGTGCAACAAGGATTGTAAAATGCCTTGGATGGAAATTCAAAGAAACCGACAAGCATGACAAACGAGGACTGGGAGGATCTGGATGCAAGAGCCCTTAGTACTATTCGTTTGTGTCTGGAAGATGAGGTGTTGTTTAACACCGCCGAAGAGGTGACAACACCAGGTTTGTGGAACAAACTGGAGAGTCTGTATATGACAAAGAACTTGTCAAACATAATTTTCTTGAAGAGACAATTGTACAGCTTGCAAGTGAAAGAAGGTACAAAAATTGTTGATCACTTGAATGTTTTCAATACTCTTATTTGTGAATTAACTGCTATGGAAGTAAAGTTCGAAGATGAAGACAAGGTGGTTACGCTATTGTGTTTGTTGCCTGAGACTTGGGATCATCTGGTCACAACTGTTTGGTTTAACACAATAGATTCCATTGATTATGAGACTGTTGTGGGAGCTCTGTTATGTGAGGAAATGAAGAGAAGATCCAGTAAATAAACCTCAACAACATAAGCAATGGTGGTTAGAGGTCGATCTACAGGAGGAGGGAAAGATTAGAAAGGTACAACCAGGTCTAAGTCAAAAGAGGGTAAGGGTAAGGCAAAATGTTGGTTTTGTATAAAATTTGGGCATCTCAAGAAGGATTGTTGGAAAAGACAACATGCATCCAAACAGGACTCCACAAAAGAAGCAAATTCAGCTACAGGTATGGTTGATAAAGTTTTGTGTGTCTGTTGTGTCTCTCCACCTGTGTTCGCATAGAAGGTGTAGGGTGATGATGGTCAAGTCACCGTGAAATAATAATAATTAAAAAAAATATATTGTATTTACTTTGGAATTGTAGAAATTATTAATTGCATGTAAATGGGCATATGTCTCTAAGACCTAGATAGGCAGGCGTACCCCTTGTTTATCAGGTCACCTATGAAAAGTCTAGACATAGATTTAGGTAGATTGAATATCTGGGGGGGCGTGTATGTTGGGTTAACCTTGACTCGATGAAAGAGTTAATGAGTTAAATATTTTGTTTAGGTCAAAGAAGGTGGTTTTTCGTGTCCATGTGTTTTGGGTATCCCGTGGTATTGTGTCCATGGATTGCATGTAATGAACCCTATTAAAGGATTGGTGAACTCCATTGTAAATGGGCCTAGAGGTAAGCAATGAAGGCTTACTTGGTCAGTTTGGCCAGATTTGGTCAAAGTTGTTCGAATGCAATGTTCGAGGTGGAGCATTGTGTCCAGTTTAGAAAGGTGGGTCTCTAGAAAGACTGATGGGTCTGTAGAAAGACTGATGTGTTGGTAGGTCAATCAAGCATTTGAGAATATGTGATGAAGGTACATTCATATCCAGGGAACTTGGAAAGTATTGCAACAAATTTGGGATCGAATAGGCATGTTCAATAATGCCAAGTTGCAACAATAGTTGTGGACAGAAGCGATTGGGCTATCTGGTAACCTGATCACCGTCGGTTGCAAAAGACAGGAAGAGGTGTGAATGGGTCATTTGGTAATTACTCAAATGAGAAATTATTCTGATGCTTATGGTTTTTTATTAGCTTTCTAAGTAGGACCCAAATCAAATAGGTAGATCATTGATATAGTGATGATATTAAGGGGTGCAGACTGTGGGATCCTACTACCCACAGAATCATCATGGACAAAGATGCAGTGTTTGATGAATATCCTTTTATAAAATCAAACATAGTAAAATATGAAAGTTTGAAAGCATCATTGGTAACAGAAAGGTATTTGGAAGGTAGTGATTTCCATGAAAGTTTCTCACCAGTTTTTAAAAGTTTGTTTCTATTCATGTTGTGTTAGCATTGGTTGTGATAGTACAACTAGATGCTAAAATTGTTTTACATGGAGTTTTTTGGATAAGGGGATGTATATGGAACAACCAGAACGATTAGTTCAAAATCAAAACAAAAGATTTCTTTGCAAACTCAAAAATCATGGTATGGCCTCAAGCATGCTAGGCAAATGGTACAAGATGTTTGATTCCTTCATGGTGAGCCAAATTTTACAAGAAGTGAGTATAACCATTGTGTTTATGGTATATTCATTATCTTGCGGTTATATGTTATGCTTGTTGCAAGCACAAGCATGGTTCAGATGAACAGGTTGGTTTAGTTTCTTAGGACGTTTGTTATGAAGGATCTGGGAGCAGCAAAATAAATCTTGGGCATGGGAATACACAGAGACAGGAAGGATGGTAAGCTTGGTTATTGTAGCAGAAGTATGTGGTGAAGATACTCAGGAAATTCGGTATGAATAATGTGAAACTGGTAAAATCCCTTTGGCTTTCCATTGTAAATTTTCTTCAGGTTTATGTCCTAATTGATGAAGAAGAAAAGGGTTATATGTTTCAAGTTTTATATGCTAGTAGGAAGTTTGACGATTGCGATGGAGAAATGGTCAGCGTTTCACATGCATTTGGTATTGTCAGTAGACACATGGAAAAACCAAGTCAAGAGCATGGAAATGGGTGCTTCAAACACATAAGCACAAGTATCACCTACAGTGGTTGCAGTGAATTGGTCTAAGGTTATGATTCATGAAATTTTTGCAACTTCATCGGTTTATTAGACATGTTACTGATGGAGAAACAATGGTCCATGCTGGAGTGAATCATGCAGGCATGTCCACGTAACAGTATTGTCAGAGAAGTTACGGAGCAGTGATGGTGTTTGGCTTCTCTTGGCTTGCAAAAAAGGTGATGAATTAATTAAGGGCATGATATATCAGGTAAATTATTGTCAAGGTGGAGATTGTTGGAAACATGCCAATGAATTTCCTCATGCAGTCACATGCACATACACATGCGCATGCATGCAATCTATTAATGAACTGTTTGTGTAACTATGTGATCTATTCATGATCAGTCTGTGATAGATGTTATATATACGAGCATACCCATAGAGGTAGAGGACAATGCGAGTGCAAGCGAGTACATTGTGTGAGGAAAGGATGGTTGTATGCTTGGGTTGGCTATTGTAATTCTCCTTTGAATAGAAGAAGACCCTGTGGTTTTTTCCCTCATTGGGTTTCCACATAAATCACTGTGTCAAGTGTATGATTGATGTACTTGGTTTTATGGGTGTTTGATCTTGCTTAGTTTATGCTCTGATATAGAATAGCTTTGTTTTGCTTGAGCTGCCCCATAGTCTCTTATATTAAATGAGAAACCGTTCCACTATTGCTATTTTTCATTGCATTTTTTTTAATGATGATTGTAGTGGGTCTCATTATTCCACTTACATCTTATAGCCATTCAAGATAGAAGTAGTAAGGGTTGGGTGTCCACCTCGGGCACTCCAATTATACAAACTTAATCACTTGCAAATCAAACCATTCCTCATCTCATTTTTAGCAAAATCAAAAGAAAACAAAAAATAGAACGCTTAGACTAAGGTTATGTTAATTAGCTTATGGGATTATATATTGATTGATATTTATTTTTCAAATTATACCAAATCATAAACCTGTTGTGTGGACAAAAAACTGGCCACGTTTCACCACCGGGAGGTAGCTTTGTCGTGACGGGGTGAGAAAGTAGAAAGGATAATTTTTTGTATTTAAAACCAGCGGGGAAGTGGGTTTATAAATAAAATTTTGGTTTCTCCGCCTCTTATCTCCCATGCACGCCATAAACGGAGCGTGTCGTGAAAGATTCGTGAAAGATGAAGGATTTGCAAAGAGTCCGTGTATGGCAACATTGGGAGCAGACGCTGCGAGATTCGATCCTGAAGCCTTGTGATCGGTGACTGACAACAGCTCGGTTCATAAGCACAGGGCCACGGGGGAAAATAAACACCAATATCTCCATTCCATATGACGAGTATTTCTCCATCAATAGAGAGGGTGGGCGTTCTGTCAAGAAGGCCCGACCTAAGCCCATCCAGGTAATGAGAATTTGAGAATCACTGAAAAATTGAGAATCCGTGCAGAAGATGAACAGTTGGGGAAGGGTGTGAATGCAATTTGCTTTTCTGTGTATCTAATGAAGTACTTTTATTTAGGTCATAGTTTAAACGTTATATGTTT
>SNQJ01S0065354.1:38954-49644 GCA_010110895.2 Picea sitchensis | reverse complement strand
TACACAACAGTCCCGACATACTTAAATATTTACCTAACAGGCCTCACAACCTTAAATGTTTACTTAACAGGCCTGTTACAATACATTTTCCTCGATTTTTTTTTTTTATTCAATGTTCTCTGCAGTGAATATGGGAAATATTATTCTTCACGACATTATTGGTTCACTGGTTCATGCTTGCTCCTTGCTTGTTCACTAATTTCTTGTTTGCATGTTGTTGTTGTTGTTGTTGTTCTTGTTTTCCTCTTGGTCTTGTTGCAGTTTGCACGCTTGGGATTCTGCAACTGCGATTGGAACTAGCCTTTTGTCGTTCCCCATTGATGGGTGGGTTTCAATGTAGTGTTTAGATTCCTTTTCTATTTGCAGTTTGCAGGTGAGAAATTTCACTATTGGGGATGCCTGAGTCGAAATCCTCTTGCATAACATCTTTGTATGTGAGGATAAAATACGATTTGTTTTTCCTACACGTCACTGTGGTTGCGATGGAGGTAGGTTTTTTGTCGAACATTGGCGATCAGGAACAAGACGAAGACAACATTACAGTCGTTCTTCTCTGGTCATAGTAATCACATACACAGATGGATTGCAAGAGGATTTTGATTGCTCCCGGTATTGAAAAATACCAACCGTGAAAACTACACCTTTCTTAATTGTTTGCACAGTGGGAGGTCTTTGGACGGTCCTCACAACCTTAAATGTTTACCTGATAGGCCTCATAGCTTGAAATGTGTGTTTAACAGATGTGTTACAATACATTTTCCTTCGAATTTTTTGATACAATCTTGTGTGCAGTGAATTTGGCCAATATTGTTCTTCACCGACATTCCTGGATGGTTGGTTGGTGCTTTCTCCTTGGTTCGCTAGATGTTGCTTATTGTTGTTTGATTCAACTTTGCAGATTTGAGGTCCTGCAACTGCAGTTGGGCCTTTTGGTTCTTGTTCAGTGGTTTGTTATTTGTTTCTTGCTCTTGTTTGCTTCAACTTTTCAAGGTCGGGGTCCTGCATCTGCAATTGGACCTGTTGTTACAATTTCTGGGCTAGGGGATGCGCTTCTTTCCTTCTCCATTCACCGGTGGGTCTAGGTTTTGTGGTTTCATTTATGCATTGCTTGACAGACCTGCTGCAATACATTTTCGTCCTTTCTTTTTTCTTCTGCAATGTTGTCTGCAGTGAATATGGGTGATATTGTTCTTTGGCGACATTACTGGTTCATTGGTTGTTGCTTGCTCATTGCTTGTTGACTGGTTTATTATTTTCCTATTGTTGTTGTTGTTTTTGTCGTTCCCTAGTGATGGGTGGGTTTTGTTGCTAGATTTACGTTCGTGTTCATTTTTTGTTGTTTTCTATTTCCAGTTTGCAAGTAAAAAATTTAAATGTTGGATATGCCTGAGTCAAAATCCTCTTTCAGAACATGTTCGTATGCGAAGAGAAAATCTGATTTCCTTTTTTATATGTCAGTGGATGTTATGGAGGTGTTCCAATTGCGGATGCAGAATGCCAATCGTGCAAAAATGCAGCTTCCTTAAATGTTTGCACAGTGGGAGGCCTTTGCACGGTCTTCACAGTCTTAGATTTTACCTGCCAGGACTCACAACATGAAATGTTTTCTTAACAGGCGTGTTACAATATATTCCTCCTATTTTTTTATACAATCTTGTCTACAATAAATTTTGACAATATTTTTCTTCACCGACATTCATGGTTGACTAGTCGATGCTTGCTCGTTGGTTCACTGGATGTTGATTATTGTTGTTTGATTCAACTTTGCAGATTTGAGGTCCTCCAGCTATAGTTAAGCCTCTTCGTACTTGTTTCTTCACAAACACATCTCCATTTGGAAAACACAAATTGGAACATGGTTTTACAGTTGGGCCACCAAAAAATACTATTAAGATAAAATAATATGCAAAATTTTGCAGTAGATATAAACAACATCTCTTTTGAGTTGAGCTAGAGTTTGTCGAGTTCCAACTATATTTCATAGCTGAGAATGTTTTTCCCATAGTTAATGTGTTTCTATGGCTTCATAGTTATGAGACTAAGTGTTGTTGTGTGAGGGATAAAGTTCTTGTCTCCCTTTCTTTTTCCTCTTCTAAACTTGCCTGTTTTTCCCTTTTGTTCTTCCCATCTATTATGCGTTTATGGTTCTATACTTGGTCACATTTCTCTTCTCGTGGGTTCCCGGAGTGGCAAACTGAAAAATCATCATCTCCATCTATATATTCACATCATGAGTCCAATTTTATGAACGCGGGTTCGCAGATAGGCGCTATCGAACTCTGGTGCCCCGTGTTCGAGGTATACATCTTGCACCCAAAACTTCGGTGATCTACAATTCAACCCCAAAATCCTCGAACTCTCAAGCCTGACTCTACCTACGATCAATCCGTCTGACTGACCAGGCTTTCCATACTTGTCGAGTCTTCAAATTTTCGCGGGTTCACAAAAGTTTAAAAGCATTTTTCGCTCCACTCCATCCCCTCCACCTTCTGCGCTTTCCAATGCACATTAATTATGCTTTTACTAGTGACAAATCACTAGACAGGTTCAAAAATATTGGCATTAATAAGTGGAAAGCTTGAGGACATCTCCCATTAAAATGCATTAACGAGCGAATATTACAGGATCTGATAATTTTTTTGCGTCCATCTTGAACTGGCAAAAATTGTTGGTTATTTTAGTTTTTTAAAGGCATCGTCATAGTTACAGTGCAATATTGTACTACCCCACTATCGTCTACAAACGTGTCATCCCCAAAGGTCTTGACGTCATGTCCCTCTTTAATACTGTGCATATATTACAGGTTGTCATATTTGGGAATATACTTGCATATGGAAATGCTAACTCATTTTATTAGTGACTATTCAACACACGTATTCAAAAAGATTTGTTCTATACTTGGTCCTGTTTCTGTGCTCGTCGGTTTTCGAGGTAGCGAACTGAAAAATCCCCATATCCATCTATATCTTCACACCACGAGTCCGACCGACCGTTGTTCATTTGCATACTTAGCTAATGTTATGAACGTGGGTTCGCGGATAGGCGCTATCGAACTATGGCGCCCCGTGTTCAGGGTATACATATTGCACCCAAAAATTCGGTGCTCTACAATTCAACCTCAGACTCCTCGAAATCGCAAGCCTAAATCTACCTACAATGACTCTGATTGTCCGACCCTCCTTTCCATTCTTAGTCGAGTCTTCAAAGTTTCGTAGGTTCATACACTCGCGGATTTAGAAAAGTTTAAAAGCATTTTTTTCTCCCCTCCATCCCCGCCACCTTAGACAGGTTTGAAATGATTGGCTTTAATATGCGTAAATCTCGAGGACATCTCCCATTAAAACACATTAACAGGCGAATATTATGGGATCTGATAAAAAAATTTGCGTCCATCTTGAATTGGAAAAAAGTTTTGGTTATTGTAGTTTTTTTAAGGCATCATCATAGTAACAGTGAAATATTGTACTACCACGTTGCCATCCACAAACGTGTCATCCAGAGAGGTCTTGACGTCATGTCCCTCTTTAATACTATGCATATATTACAGGTTGTCATATTTGAGAATCTTCTTGCATATGGGAATGTTAACTCGTGTTATTAGTGACTATTCAACACACATATTTGAAAACATTGGCATTAATAAGCGAACAGATCGAGGGCATATGCCATTAAAATGAATTAAACCAATATTTACAGAAGATTATATTATTATCCTCCAGCGTTCATTTTAAATACTTATTCCCATTTCTCTCTATCATCGAAGACTTGGGATTTAAGGTACCATCACTGTAATGTTCCTGGTCATCGACATGTGAGACAATTTAGAGATGCCATTTAGGCCCAATTAAAAGATGAGGGAATGGTTTTATGTGACATCATCTTTGAGTGGAAAAAAAAACTCTGTTAGCCAACAAAAACTCAGACACAAAAAAAACCAAGTATCTTGTGATTGGTATTCTCCCTGTATTTGATGCTTTGGTTGGTTGAAAGGCCTACCTAAAGATTTGTGTGTTGAACTTCTTTGTTTTGTTACTGGAAATTGGAAGGGACTTTTAGGTCACCTGCAAAATTATCCTTCGTTGAAGTATATAGCTTCTTCCAACAACACACATTTTTAAAATGTATCAAATTCTGAAGACCACACAAGAATTTATCTTTCTTCAAAGGAGTCGCACATATCGTGGCTTGCAAAATGGTCTAGAATATTCAGAAATGACGCCAAATATTACTCCATTCACGAATATACTTAGATGGAAATTATAAATTTGGATCGTCACGAATGTGAGAAACTGTATGGGTGGTTGAATCGACATCCTAAAATTACAGAAGTTTCTATTTCAAAGTTTGTTGAGCGACTTCTTGGTGTGGTAACAGACTTGATAGAAAGTCGTATTCTTTATCAAAGTTTATTCACCGTCCTTTGGATGTAGTAATAGACTCCACATACAATCAACTTTCTATTGCTACTGCACATTTTTTTCACTATTCCTATACATATGATTGCATCTGGGTCTAAGAGCTTGCCCCTCTTTGCGCGAATATTCTCCTCCTACTTGAAGGTGGGTATATAACCATTGTATACAATTTCTTATTTCTTAAAATATAAAACAATATATTTTTTTAACACACGGATGTTCAAAAAGTTTTAGGCGTTGTTTGGGATTCACGTCCTTCAAGGATGTTAATTAATCACACAATTTATATTTCTTGTGCCAATGTAATCGAGCCGTCATCCACTATGGATATTGCATTAACACTGTAATTTCAGATAATAGATGTCTGACATGTACCTAATGTCAAGGTCATTATCGCACAGGACACCCAATGTCCAAATATTTATGGACTCGGAGAAACATTGTATTTGTCGTGACAAAGCAACACTAAAGTCGATCTTCTTTTCAGGTCTGACAATCCTGCAGTCTAAGTGCTTTGAAAATGACAACCCTTCTTGTTCACTGCATTTCCGCACTACAGTCAATAGCATTGTTCCCATTTCCACCACCAGTGTCGATGTCTGAATCCGAAGCTATCTGGAGCTTGGAGTCACTGCCAGAGTGGATTCCTGAAGATGAAACTACCTGGATCCTCGGATCAGGAATTCTTACACTTCACATTAGTATCAGTAGTGATCGAAATTTGATTGTATTTCAAGTCTGTTACTACATCTAGAGGTCGCTCAACAATCTTTGACATAGAAACTGGTTGTCTTTCAAGCCTGTTACAACTTTGTCATAAAAGGTTCTGTAATTTTAGAATGTTGATTCAAACACGCATACAGTTTATCACGTTCGTGAGGATCAAATTTTATAATTTCCTTCTGAGTATATTTGGGCATGGAGTAATATTTGGTGTCACTTTCAAATATTCCAGACCATTTTTGTGGGCCGCGATGTTGCTGGAAGAAGCTATGTACTTCAACAGAGGAGCATTTTGTAGGTGAATTGGACGTCCCTTCCAATTTAAAACAATAAAACAAAGAAATTAAACATACAAATCTTCAGGAAAGACTTTCAACCAAACAAATGATCGAATACAAGGAGAATAACATTTAAAACATACTTGAATTTTTTTTGTCTCAACTTTTGTTGGCTAATAAGATTTTTTTTCCCCAAATATGACGTCACATAAAACCACTCCCTCGTCTTTGAATTGGGCTTGAATCACATCTCTAAGTTTTCTCAGATGTCGATGACCATGAACATTACAAGGAAGGCACCTTAAACCCCAAGTTTTTCGACGATAGAGGGAAATTAACACTTAACAAAGTATGGAATATTGAATAAACAACTAATGCAGGCATGCCATATCTAGAAGAGATGAGCTATTTAAAAAGATGGGATAGATCTAGATGGCAGCACCAATAAAGTCCAAGACTTGAAATTGATATTCAAATCGTTGTTTTTTACCAAGAAAGCATTTTATGATCAAGTTGAAATCTATAAAAGACTATCTACAAGCTTGATTATTGTACATATTTGTTTTTTTTTGTCGGTGACATCCCCAGTCGCAGTCATTATGGAAAATGTATTTAAATTTCAGAGAATATCTGCTGAACTTTTTCAAGACAACTATTTTGGGAAATAATCTCAACTGTATTTTGTAACCCAATTTATCTTAATATAGAATATTTGAGATTTTTGTATGGTGTTTTCCAATCTCTGGTATTTTTTTTTTGTACTTTTTTTTTTGTGTGTGGTAAAACATGGACGACAAGATTTTCTTTCTGTTATCGAGCACTTCGATTTAAATAAAGGCTAATCTGTTTGCTCCTTACATTTTACATGGAAGAATAATTTTTGATAGGCCATACTTTATTCAAAAATATTGGCATTAATAAATGAACAGTAAATGTTTCTCTGTGAGATACTTATCCTTTTTTCCCTTTTCTTCTTCCCGTATATTATCACTTTCTGGTTATATACTTAGTCTCCTTTCTATGATCGTGGGTTCCCGGTTTGGCGGGCTGACAGATCTTCATCTCCATCTATATCCTCACATGACGAGTCTAACCAACCGTTGTTCCTTTCCATACTTAGCCAATTTTATGACCGCAGTTGCTGGGGCTGGCGCTTTCAAACTCTATTGTTGCTTGTTCCGTGATATACATCTTGCACTCAAAACTTTTGTGATCTACAATTCCACCGTGGAATCCTCGAACTCGCAAGATTCACTCTACCAGGGTTCACAAAAGTTTCAAAGCATCTGTCGTTGTCTTCCATCCACACTAACTTCATGCCCTTCCCAATGCACATTAATTATGGTTTTACTAGTGACAACTGAACACACTAGTACGAAACAATTGCCATTAACAAGCAAAAAAACCTCGAGGAAATCTCCCATTAACACACATTAAACTGCCATTTAGAGTACTCGAAACGACCATCGTTCCTTTATATTCTTAGCCAAATTTTTCCACTTGTTCCGTGATATACATATTGCACCCAAAAAATTCCTTGATCTACAATTCCACCCCGGGCTCCTCCAACTCGCAAGCTTCAATTTACCCGAATTCATAAAAAGTTTCAAACCATTTTTGGCTCTCTTCCATCCCCGCCACAATCACGCCCTTCCCAATGCACATTAATTATTCCGGCCTCTAGATTAACTTCCATTGTTCTGTGACCTACAGATAGCACCTAGACCTCCGTGATAAACAAATTGATTGTCGGACTCCCACATCGTCCCCTCTTCCGTGTTACACATTATGCATTCAAATGTTTTGAGCAATAAAATTTGACCGTTGGGGCCTCACGTCTTCTGGGGAGACCTTGCACCCTATTTTGGATCCTCATGTTGGCGGGTTCACGAAATCTCTAATTCCTAGTCATTGTTTCCTGTGTCGACCATCCTCATAATTCTTTCAAAATATGCAACAACAAATGTTTAATGCTAAGACGTCATCATGAAACAACCATAAAGATCATCATTAATAAGAAAAAGCCTCGAGGACTAACTATCCCTACACAACTTGTCCATAAACATGCAGAGAAGATCTTGCCACGTAATGGGAAAGCTATTACAAATTTCAATATATTAATGAAAACAAGTATGGGCTATCGTTTCCCTATTCCATACTTAGACACTTTTTCGATTGCAGGTTCCTAAACTGACGGGCTCAAAATTGTGTTTATAATCTTCCGCGACTTGCAAACAGTGCCTGGAGTTCCACGATATACAATTTGTTCGTTGGAATGCCCCATCATGAGCCTAACCGTCTGCCGTTATTTTCAATACTTAGCCGCAAGTTGGCTGTATTTTCATGATGTGGTACTTTTCCATGGTTGCACATGCTGCAACCACTGTGTATCGATTCCATCCTACCGTTTCCCTATTCCATACTTAGACACTTTTTCGATTTTAGGTTCCCAGACTGGCGGGCTCAGGATTGTGTTTCCAATGTTTCGCGACTAGAAAACAATACTCAGAGTTTAGAGATATGCAATTTGTCCACAAGAATTCACCATCATGACCTCTTCTATGTTACGCATTCTGCAATCAACACTCCCAAGAGATACAATTTGAGCCTTGGGCCCTCACCTCTGATGGTTGTATCTTGTAGCCCTATTTTGAAGTGCTACCAATCACTTTCGATAATTAGCCATTCCTTAATTCTTGTTCCCTGTCCCCACCACCTGCCTACTTCTTTCTAGATATGCAATTGGCAAGCTGTAATGTTAACACTTTGTCATGTATGAACCTTAAACATGTCATTAATGAGAGAAAGGCTTGAGGAGATCTCCCACACTTCTGCCATATAAAAATTGATCGTCAGACTCCCACATCATCCCCTCTTCTATGGTACACATTTTTCACTCAAGTTTCGAGACATACAATTTGACCCTCAGGAAGTCACGTCTCCTGGGGAACCATTGTCACCCTAATTCTTAAGCCCGCCCGACTGCTTTCCATACTTTCCCATTTCATGGAATATCTTTCGTGGATCCTCAGGTTGGAGGGTTCACGAAATCTCCAATTCTTAGTCATTGTTTACTGTGGTCACCACCTTCACACTTCTTTCAATGTATGCAACGACCAAGGTTTAATGCTAACAGTTCATCATGCAACAACTGTACATACTGTCATTAAAAAGAAAAAGGATCGACGAGACAGTCACATTGACTATCACCACAGAACTTTCCCAGAGACATGCAAAAAATATCTTGCCAGGTACTGGGATATCTATTACAAATTTCAATATATTAGCGAAAACGAGTCCGGCCAACCGTTTCCCTATTCCATACTTAAGCCAATTTTTCGATTGCTTGTTCCTAGACAGGCGGGATCACGATTGTGTTTCCATTGTTCTGTGTCCTGCAAACAGTACCCATAGTTCCGCGATATACAAATTTCCCTTTGGATTGTCCCATTATGTCCTCTTCTGTGTTATGCATTTTGCACTCAAAAATTTCTGAGACATAGAATTTGACCCTCGGGCCCTCACCTCTAACGGTTGTACCTTGTAACCCTATTTTGAAGCCTGTCCGACCTCTTTCGATAATTAGACACTCCTTAATTTCTCTTTCCTATCCCCGTGATCTTCATACTTCTTTCTTAATATGCAATTAGTAACCTTTCATGCTAATAACTCACCATGCAGGAACTGTCAACATTGTCATTAATGAGTGAAACGCTCGAGGAGATCTCCCATTAATACACATTAAACCAAGATATGCAGATAGTTATATTATCCCTTTTGATTGTTCATCTCAAACACGGGTCGTCGCGTTGACCCATTCACGAAATATCCAATCCTTAATTGCTCATTTCCATACCCACCATGTTCGCACTTCTAGGTATGCAACTACTAGTCTTTAATGCTAACAACGCATCAAGCCACAACAGTCGAAATTGTCATTAATGAGCGAAAAGCTCGAGGAGATCTCCCATTCACACACATTGGACCAAGATTTACGCAAGGTTATATTATCCCTTCCAACTCTTCATTTCAAACATCGTTTGGAGAAAACCAACATTCTCGTAAACTTATGGCAGTAACTTGACAATAGTTCTGTGGAGATACAATGAATATCTTCGGACGTGAGGACCAAAACTTCTAGTGGTTCAGGGCATACTCTTGCTATTCATCTTGTTCTATCGAGAACAAAGTGATTTGGACCTTTGGAATCGCTCGTGTAGGCTGCGTGCCTAAGGTTTTTGATTGTAAGGAGGTGGTCTCTTGGTGCGCCGAAAAATATATTTCAAGCCAAAGAATTATTCCACTGCGTGACCATTCTCCTGTTTCTTTGTCACCTCAGGTCTTCCGCAAGATGTTAAGATTGTCGGAGCCAACATTGACCTTTAGAGGACAAGACTTCAAGAAGTTCCTAGAAAAACATGATAACGGGTTGGACCTCTTACCCAAGTTCCTCAAAGACCCGACAATAGTTCCTGAAGATATCACAAAGTTGCAGGCCAGTTCCTTTAGAAATCCATTCCGGGAAATTGCTTGGTTGTTTACAAGAATAACGAGACAGGAATCCATGACAAGCATTCCTCGTATAGTTATTTATATTTTGTACTTCACAGTCAAGGAACAATTCAATTTTGATTGGGGGAAGCTAATTTCCATTAAAATATGTTCCCAACTGTCACGATTCAAAAAAGAGAATAAATTTTATATGTCATCCTACTCGATTTTCGCAATAGCGCATTGTTGTCTATTTCCAAAACTGTCTCTGTCTAAGAAAATAAACTATGAATTCGACCCAGTGACATTCTAGTATGAGGCCTTGTGTGTTGGGTATGTGTTATATTCTTTGCATGTGTGTGTGTGTGGGTGCGTCAGATACGACAACTGCGTCTGACGATCCCTTCACCTAGAGCTCTGTCGTGTGCACCGAGCACTTTCCTAGGGGGGTCCCAGGGGGGGCCAGGTATTCCCACCCCTGGTTATGCGTAGCGTTCAGCACTGGGCGATAGCCTGGGGCCGACGGGGTTTGGGGCAACACCCCGAAATTTTTTTGGGGGCGGTTTTTGCTATTTTTAGCGGATTTTGCTATTTTTAGCTGATTTGTAAATCAATCCCTGATTAAGGGATTAGGGTTTTTGTATCTACGGAATACCTAAAAACATTGTATATATTGTATGGCGAATGGTGAAATTCGATATAATGAAAATAAGAAAGGTTTTCCCGGTTGAGGGTTTCCGGTATAAAATCTTTGTGTACTCTATGTATGAGCCATTGATTAAT
>SNQJ01S0065354.1:14906-25450 GCA_010110895.2 Picea sitchensis | reverse complement strand
ATTTTGTTTTTATTTTTATTAATTATGTTTTAAATGGATAACATAACCTTATACATTATTATATTATTTTGTTTTTATTTTTATTAATTATGTTTTAACCTTATACATTATTATATTATTTTATTTTTATTTTTATTAATTATATTTTAAATTGATTTTTAATATATATATTTGGAAATATACAGAAAGAAAAGAACGAGACATGCAAATATAATTATTTTAGAAAAGTTATTATTTTAAAAAGTCCAATCACCATAAAGATCATTGGAGCTTAATATACATATTGTAAGGACCACTCTCCACAATTATAGTGTGTTATTGCATATGGAAGTGTGCGTCGTTTAAAGCAGGATTATATACATTCTCGAAACCAGATGAAATATATATTTAACCTAGGATTATTCTACTCGAAGTTCAAGTCATTGAGGGAAAAAATCGATCACTCTTTTCAACTGCTATGCCCCCTACATAGACAAGAAAACATTCTAGGATGTTGTGGTAGCAAGTGCCCTGTTAGCTTCAAAAAATCTAGTCCTGACGGGTGATCTAAATTTTATAGTGGTTGCTTGTGAAGTTTGGGGTACAAAAGCAAGACTAGACCCTTTGACTGAGTATTTCCAAGAAATTTTTCAGAATTCTGGACTCGTTGATATTGTGCCTTTACAACATGTCCCTACTTGGCGTAACGGGAGCGAAGGGATAGAGAGGATAGAAAAATGACTGGATAGAGTGTACATGTCGGAAGAATTGGTCTCTTCAGTCGGGAGGTACAAAACTTGGGTAGCATATCCTTTCGTATCAAACCATGCTCCGGTGGTACTGGAGTTTGACGATGGACAAAGATTGATAGCTTACCCTTTCAAACTAAACCCTATATGGTTGGAAGAGAAGGGGTTCAGTGAACTAGTCGATTTAGTGTGGAAGACCAATGAGTTTGACTCAGAACCCTCAGCCATGAGAAGACTAGTAGGGAAGTTAAAAGTATTGAAACAAAAAGTGAGAGGCTGGGCGAAATTTCAAAAGAAATGGAGATTATAGGAACTATAAGCTATAGAGGAGGAACTTGAGAAATTTTATAGTTCAAAAACCAATGGGAGGGTTTCGTTGGATATTGACTCTTACATAAAAAAGTTGTAAAGGAAAAGACATAAACTCCTCTTAAAAGATGAAGAAACGTGGAAACAAAAAAACAGGGCAATTTGGCTCTAATAGAATGATCGAAATACACAGTTTTTTCATCAATTTGCTAGTCACAAGAAAAAACAAAATGTAATTTGGGAGATGAAGGATGAAACAGGTTTCAACCACAGAGGTCAGGTAGCGTTAGAGTCTGAAGCTGTGAGATATCTCAAAACATTCTATGTTGACACAGAGCAGAATACAATTGTAGATCGGATGAAGGTTGTCCAACATTTTCCCAGCTTCTTCTCTGAGAGAGAAGTACAAGAGCTTGAAAAACCATGTTCTATAGAAGAAATCAAACTGGTGCTGGAAATATTTGCCAAGGACAACAGCCCTGGACCGGACGGATGGATGGTAGAATTATTTCTCAATTTATTTGATCTGATAGGGAAAGATGTTCAGGAAGCAATGGAGGAATCAAGGAACTCAGGTACGATGGTAAGCTCCTTAAATTCGACCTTTATAGCACTAATTCCGAAAGTGGATAAGCCAGCAAGCTTTGGGGATTTTAGGGTGATTTCCTTGGGCAATCTAGCATACAAAGTTATTGAAAAACTTATAGGATTGAGACTGAACTCGTTGTTGTCTAAGGCCCTTTCTTCAGAGAAGTTTGGGTTTTTAAAGGGAAGGAAAATTTTGGATGTTGTAGGTGTAGCACAGGGATGCATACACAACATAAAGTCTAAAAAGTTCAAAGCTCTTGTTCTAAAACTGGACCTACAAAAAGCTTATGATTGTGTAAATTGGGACTTCCTCGGGCTAGTACTCTTAAAGACAGGCCTTGGACTAAAGTTAACTAACTGGATCATGAGTTGTGTAACCTCTCCTTCCTTCGTGATTTTGGTAAATGGTGGACCTACTCCTTTCTTCCAAAGCGAGCATGGGCTAAGACAAGGTTTTCCCTTATCCTCGTTACTCTTTATACTAGTTATGGAGGGACTTAGTCTAATGCTAAAGAAGGCTCAAACAAGAGGAAAAATATTGGGGGTTAAGCCCTCAAAACTCTTGAAGGTCATTCTCCTTATGTTTTTGGATGACGTTATGATCATGAATTTATCCCAGGTAGTAGAATGGGAGGAGATATTTTCAATTCTTACAAAATTTTGTAGAGTAGCGGGTTTGTTCATAAACCCCCAAAAATCCTCCATGCACTTCTGAGGTATCACAGACTTTGATTTAGATTTATAGAAAGCACTCTTTTCGTTTAATTTCGTTGGATTGAATGCATGGTTTTGTTACCAGGGTTATTTCCTGAAGCCTGCAAACTATCAGGTTGAGGATTGAAGATGGATCCTCAAAAAACTTGAAAAAAGGCTTGGCACCTGGTGTCATCGCTGGTTGACGCTGGGAGGGAGATTCGTCCTCTTTAAAGTTGTTTTAGAAAGCCTTTCAGTGTATTGGTTGGCAATAGAAAACATACCAGTCACAATCCTAAACCAGATCAGGAAACTTATGTACAGGTTCTTGTGGTCGGGATGTGGGGAGAGAGAGTTGATCTATCATTGTAACTGGGAGGCCTTAGAAAATCCCAAAGACTTCGACGATTGGGGTTTTAGGAACTTGTCGTGGTTTAGTAAAGAGCTTGCTGCAAACACCCTTTGGATATGTTTAATGTAAGATGGACTTTGGCACAAGGTAGTAATGGATAAATACTTTCACTCCTCCTCGGTGGTGTCATGGTTCAAAAGACCTTTGATGAGCACTGCAAAATATTCAAGTACATGGAGGTGCATGTTCAAGTCTTTTCAAGTGGTGGCACATTGGATCACTTGGAAACCAGGATCCGGAATGCCCATCCGTATAGGAGAAGATTTGATCCTCGGGTTGGGAAAAATATCCTTATTATCCAACGGGTTCATTGGATCCTTACGGACAAGCAGATACCATTTCCTCTTTCAAGTTGCAGACTTGGATATGAAAAGAACATTTATAAGTCAGTGGAAAGTAGCAGGGGAGATGGGATTAGTCGGATTGGAGGCAGAAGAATGGGAGGACTTCTGGAGAGCTTTGAAACATGAAGGAATTTTCCTTAGAGATGTTCTAGATGAGTTAGTATGGACAGGGAACACTTCCTCGAGGGTCATTTCAACAAAAAATGCTTACGATGCGTTAGCGAGGAAGATCTGGACACAAAGCACTCTTTGGTGGCACAACTCATTATGGAAATAGGATTGGCCTCACAAACTCAAACTCTACACTTCGTTGTTGATGGAAAACACAATTCTTACCTGGGATAATTTGCAAAGAAGAGGGCGTCAGGGTCTGAGCATTTGTGGCCTCTGCAAACAAAAAATAGATTCGACTCAACACTTGATGATTGACTTTAAATTCACCCAACAAGTTTGGACAAAGATGCTGATAGCACTTAAGATAAATGTGAGCTGGACTGAATGGAACTTGCAAACCCTATTCAAGGATTGGTGTCACAAACACCCTCATTGGCACACGCTATTGTCCATCATCTGTTGGTATATTTGAATGGAAAGAAATACAATAGTGTTCGAGAATAAATATCCTTCAATGGATTCGGTATTTTACAGAATATTGGATTGGTTAGGGAGTAAAAAGAAGAAACTACAATTTACAACAAAATCAAAATTGCCTCCAAAGTTAATTTTGGATAGACCAATAGGTTGGTTTGATGGGGAATCTCAAAGGAATGGGCAGATTAGCAGAGCGGGGGGTGTGATCCGGGTAAACAACCAAACACAATACATGTGGATGTTGAATTGTGGTTCATGCACTAACACTAGAGATGAACTTTTAGGAGTGTGGGATTTGCTCACTCTGGCCTTTCGCTTTTAGATTTTTGATCTCAAGGTGGTGGGTGACTCATTGATAGTTATAGACTGGTTGAATGGAAAAAGTGACATTGAGGTGTTGAGATTGACCTTTTGGAAAAATTGGATACTTACACTTATTCCGAAGTTCTCGAATCTAAACTACTTTCACTCCTATATAGACTTCAAAAGGGAGGCAAATGAGCTCTCTAAGCAGGGTCTGGAATGATAGGAAGGAATATTAAAATACACTCAGTCATAAGATGGACATGAGGGTCCACCACTATACCTTTCTCTGTACCGATGTTTCATCACTGTCTATGTTTTCCAAAATTTTGCTTCCAACTGGTTATTGGATCTTTTTTATGCTATTTGGAAATACCTATCTTCTATATTAGCAGTAGGTTTACTTTCCCGATGATGGGATCATAAGAGTTTTTGACGACACCATTTGTTTCCTTCAGAGGATACTAGGACTATCAACACTATTGGCCTGTTGGGCGGATAGTTCCAGCCATATCTACTATGTACTTTGTAAAATGATTTTTTATATATTCAATATATAATGTGCAATTTTTTAAGTGGAAAAATATATTTAACCTTCACCATTTGACCATCATGAACCCCTTATAGTGGAATCAAATATCAATATAACAATCGATTGTAAAGAAATAGTTTGAATGGTGGGAGATAAGTTTTCCACTATTTCTATCAAGTTTAAATCCTTAATAATACATTGGCCACTAAAAGAGTAGGCACCTATATTTGAGACGTCTTGACTTTAAATTGAAGCGGTATGTTTCATAATGGTAAAAATTTGAATTTGAACCTAAATTTTACCCAAATAATATTAACATATTACCAATTCACTAATTTCTCTAAATCTTAAAAAAATATTCTATCATTTAAATTTCAAAAGAACAAAAAAGTTGGTTGCTTTTATCATTTTCTATTACAAGTTGGAAAACAAAAAAGTTGGTTGCTTCTATCATTTTCTATTACAAGTTGGTGAGTGGTGCTTGGAACTTTAACTAGAAATTTGGTATGGAAGTTTTACCATAAAAAACTTGTTAACTTTAACATTAACATTTCTTCAAAAAAATATATTTTTATGTTGTTGAAGAAATGAATTATTAAAATATATAGTATGTGGATTAAAAATATATTTAGATGATGATGATGATAAATATTAATGTTCAATAACCCTCAGATGGAGTGATCGATCTTTATCTATACATAGTTGATACATGATGGGGGAAACATCGGATAAGTGTCTCGTCGGTTTTGTCATGTTGTCGAGATAGATGAGGCTATGTACAAGAAGTTTCATTACACCGCGTGCGACCTTGACGAGGTTATGAGTAAGGACAAAGGATTCTCATTTCAAGGCATGTGAGTCTAGTTCATCATTAATGAAATTTGTGAGGGAAGGTGGTAGAAGCTCTCAATTGTGTGGTACTCTTCTGGTGACAATAGTAAGTACATTTGCCTCTTGGTTATTTTGTATGGACACTCTCATGAGATAAACTGGGTTGATCATGGTTGAAGGTGTGCTCCTGGTTCTTAAGCATGATGGCTTGGTTGGGTTGCTCCATTTTCCCGAGGATGAAGTTTTGGTTCCCTCTCTATACATGTATGTGTTCATAGCCAAATGCATTTATTTGTGGGTTGACATGTGATGAGTTTTCTTTGTTTCTCCTATTTTTTCATAGGGTTTTCTCTATCTCTTGGGGTGGAGCTTATTTCATCTAGTTCATTGGTTTGTTTGTGTGGGCATCATCCGTTCCTCCTTTGGCCTTGTTCATCACCCTCAACACCAAAATTGGGAACAAGGCATAAGCTTCCCCCATCTGATTCTGCTTAGCTTTTGTTGTTGTTTGGAAGTTGGTGCATCCAACCTAACTTCGGTTTGGACCCTATCCATGTTGGTTTGGTTGCGTTGTTTCGGTTCTTCCCCTCTCAAGTCATAGGTCTCTGGAGGGGAAAAAAATGACCCTAAGTCTAGCATGTGAGGTGCTAGGAAGCGGGGAGCTTCCAAGCCTCCTCCCAACCCACGCACTCTTGATCATGCCCATTGCACAAGGGAAAAATGGGCCACTAAGCAGGCCAAGAAACTCTTTCACTCCAACACCCCATTGGAAATCCAAGATAAATTGGGAAGATATGTGAGTGAGGCTAGGAAATTGAGAGCCCAGACCTCAAAATTCCAAGTCAAACAAGGGTTCCATGAATGGGTAATGGACACCCAATTTTCCAAATAGATACACAAAGGTCTTAAGAGCCATGGAGTTCTACTAGATGTCTAAACCCATCACTGCTCTATTGTTGAAAGATGCTTAGGATAATAAGGAAAAACATGAGGAGACTTTGGATCAAGTTCGAAGATTGGAAGCAAAATTTATTGTGCTATGCAAAGTTTCCTTCGACATCAATTTTAAGGTCACTAACTGGGGCTCATATGATGTGAAAGAATGCTTAGAGGTGGTGGGATCTCCAGGCTCACCGAGCACTAGTTCCTATCTGATCGTGTTGGAGGAATACATTGAGACAAACATCAAAGGAAAGGCCAAGATGCATGAGACTTCTAGTCATGCAATCCTATCCAATCCACCTCTCAGTTAGTCCTATGGATTTGTCTTTTTTTTGGTTCTTAGTTAGCTAGTTAAGTTTTCAGTGTAGTTTTTCTATGTATATATTATATAGACAAACTAGTGTTGTTACAAACTTTTAGACATATTGAAGACATATGGTAGATCAAGTGTGCTTCTTGTTTGATACCTAGTGTCCATTTTGGCAGGCATTATATATGGTTAACTGTACCTTTTTTGCATACCATTAATATATGAGTAGTTTAGGTAACAAAAAAAATATGTTCAATAAGATAGTATCGGTCTATCATATTTTTAAAAAGTTAAAGATTACTCGATTTTCTTTAAAATTTTATTTTGGTGCTCGAAAATCTTTAAGAGAAGAATTCCTAAATCATCATAGTTTTGAGGAGTTAAAAGGTTAGGAATGTAGATATTGTAACAAATATTTTGAAATTGAGATCTATTGTGAGTGTACATGGGACATTTTAAGAGAAACTATTTTTCATCTTCAACTCTTTTAGTGTCACAAAGATGACAAATTCTTTTGACACACAACATTCTAAGAATTGTCCAATGCTCTATTTCACTATGCATCTCATGAAAGTTGTTTTTATTTTAGCAATGTGGATTTTCTTCTCTACACTAATTAAAATAAATAAATACTTTTGATCTTCAAGATTAGGGTTGATCACCTCCTTGTGGTATCTTAATTTTCTCTTATTCTCTAATTGTCTATCACACCAAAATTTCTCCTTAAATTTAGATATACTAATATTTTTAATATCATCATTATTTTGCATAGTGGCATTTTCCTCAATACCCCAATGATCTAGCCAAGACTTGGCATCTTTATGTCAACCCGACAAGTAGCTTTGACTAGATTTTAAAGAAATCTTAGGAAGCCTTGTTGTCTTTCTTGTTCTGATACATTAAGTACCTAATCATATCCATGCACTCAATGGAGGAAAAACACACTTTTACAAGGAGAATAGGATATGGTGTATTGCCTTTAATTTTAAGATTATAAGTTATAAAACATTTTTGGATGTGCTTTATCTTTTTCCAAAATTCTCTAAAAATGTTGGAACCCCAAACTTCACAACCATATAATATCAATAATATATAATATACAAATATTTACTAATGATGATGAATAAATGATAGTTTATTAAGATTAATATTGATTTATTAAATTTTAAATAACAATTAATTATTTTATTTTCTTATATTGTTTTAAATTTAAATAATTGTAAAATAAGATTTTGAGATTTCCTTTAATTTTCATGAAATATTATATTATAAATATTTTAAAAATAAAATATAATATCTATGTAAATTATATAGTCTAAAAGAATATATTTTCCATTACATCGAGAGAAGTGAAATACATTTTACAACTTGAGATTTAAGAATTGTATACATCTCTGTTATAGCCTTAATCTCCACCCTATACGCCAGAGAAGAAGCCATGAGAATATAGAATCCCAAATACATCTTTTGCCTAAGGATTAAACCCTTTTTGATCCCTTATTGGTATCCTCTCAGATCACCTAGTGGACAACAAGCAAGGCCCTCGCTGGACACTAGTAGCTTGTCAAGCAAGGCATTGTAAAACTTCTAGAATTGAGGAGTTATGAGGTGATAGGCGAAGGATTAGTTGGATCTTCGTGACAAAGACCTAGGAACTCACATCATTCGAGTCTCTAGTGGCCTCTAGAAGATATATAATCCTATTCCAAGCCTCCTCCAAGAGCTATATAACAAAGGCAAGCCTTGGGAAAGATGAAGGAATAATTCAGAGTAATGTTATGTTGTCCAACTGCAGAAGTATCAGCCAGAAGTCAGTGAGCCTAACATGACCAAGGAGATGCAAAGAGAGGCAAGGAGCAAGGAAACTAAAGGAGCTTGCATCATCACTTGAGGTATGTCATGATGTAATGTTCTTGTGTTTCATTAATAGATCATTTGGTTTTCCCCATGAATGTTTGTCTTTAATACATGAATATTCAGATCTAATCTTGTAGACTATAGATCAGGTTAGATCCAAGCTATATCTAGGAATTTAACACTAGGAAGAAGAGTAGAATGGTCTTATTTTGTCTTTGGTGTGCAGGAACCAAGTTGTAGAAGCCAGAGCTAGAACTCCAGGACTACAGTAGCCAGGATATGCTAAGGACAACCTTCAGGAAAAGGTATGACATTATCCCAACTCCTTGTGTGTGATATTATTTCTTGTTTTTAGGAGAACCATAGGAAAATTAGCCCACTCTTTTCTAGGGTTGCTAGGCCAATCCTAGGGAGATCTTACTGATATTTTCAGTGACATCCCTATGAAAAAAAATCCCATAATAGATTGGTGACTCCGCTGGGGAAGAATTCTTCTCTAGTTGAGTATCCTTGCCTACCTCTTCCACTGATTGTTGTGATTTGCACTTGATTTTTCTTCCATTTCAAAAATAAAAACTTTGCAGGTCCTCGTTGGTTGCACCATAGGTGTCCCGCGAGGCCCCCTCGCTGGTTGACATGCATGTGTCCCGCGAGGCCCAAAAAATTGGTGAAAGTCCCACTACTGTTCATTACAGGTTACAAGAGGGACAAAAAGTGAGGATTCTTACTCATCTAGTGAAGACAACCTACATGGACCCTTGTAGGGTCCACAAAAAGGGGCCCGTAGGGTGTAAAATCTTAATATGTTCATTTTTTGCGAAATTTTTTATGGCTTTTTTTATATGAAGACTAGGGTCCCTATTATTTGGGAAGATAACCTTTAGAAATTAGTTTTGCAAGATATTTTTCATCATTCTTTGCATGACATAAAAAAATGAATTATTTGTTTTTCGTGATCATCCCTTGTGAATCATTTTAAGACCTCTTTTCATAATTGCATTTGTGAACTTTGGGGTCTAAAATTGCATTTTTGGGTGTTTGATTGTTGCATTTCGTTGAGTTTCCTTTTGCAATTGGGTTTTACATTGTTAAGATTCATTCCTTGTAATTTTTGGGTTGAGATCCCGTGTAGACATTGGAGTGTGCTAGGGGGCACCACTACCAATATCACACTACCCTTTGCTTGCTAATTTGTTGGTTTCCATTTGCATTATGAGTTCTTGCATAGATCAGGAATTTTTACATTTCAATTGGAAAAACATAAAAAATACAAACACATTTGTTGCGTGCTAGGTTTGCTTTTGAAACATTAGTGTTCAAGTGAATTAGAAGCATTGGTTGGTTTAAGATCTGGTTTGCTTGATTGGTTGCTTGGTGTGTGTGAGGATTTATTTATGAACTTGAAAAAGAAAAATAAAAAATCTCTTTCCCTCCCATAGCTAGAGTTCATTGAAAAGAAAAATATTGCATAATCATTATTGCATTTCTTGGTTGGGTCAAGAGTCATCACATCATTAAAGTTTCATCCATTACCTTTGGACCTAAGCAATAACCTCTAAAAGAAGTGCTCAATCTAAAATTAATTAAACATATTTATTTTTATAGAAAACCAACATTAGTTAGGCTTAGGGCCTTGGATTAAGATTGGAAATTAAACTCTCCAAGGCCACGAAAAAATCAACTTAGGAGTCATTAAAGAGCGTGAAAAACCCATTCTTGCAACCAGTGTGTTGGGAAGCTCCTCTAACACAGGAGTCAAGCATGAGGCCGCATCAAGGAAAGTAGGGAGATTATCCCTCTCTTCTTGTTTTGGTGTTTGTGGTATCGCTTCGATTATTATGTATACGGGGGTTCTGTTGGTTAACACCTTCAGAGCTTCGGGCTTCGTTACCCTTCCCTTACATGTGGTCGGACTTGCGACTATTTTCCAGGTCATTGATTGCAAGGTGGTAGCCTTAGTGACATTTCCTAGGGAGATACATAGGTGACTACAAGTGGGACGTGCCTATAGTACCTAGGGCAGACATTCATTCATGGTCTTAGTTCCCCTGGAGTGTTCCCGCCTTAATAAACGATACTTTCACTGATATGTGTTGTTTTACGT
>SNQJ01S0065354.1:2025-14838 GCA_010110895.2 Picea sitchensis | reverse complement strand
ATTGGTTTGGTTTTTATTTTCCTAGATTTCATTAGGGGTATTTGCTTTGAGTCTGATTCTAGGTCAGCCATAAGATGATTTGTGTTTGTTAGTAACATAGCTTATTCACCATGGATGAATTACTACATTGGTCATGTCGATTATGACAAATTGAGCCTATTACGGAGGTGCAACCGCCTTTAAAGCGATGTGACATAAGTGATAAATACTACAAATGGTCTTATCTTTGATTTGACGAGACCAGTTTTGTTGAAGTAAAGGTGGTAGACGAACGTCCTCCACCAAATTTATATCCACCTTTAACTGAGCCAGATGCCCCTTTACTTGTCCAAGTAAGGGAAATCTTTAGTGATCCTTTTTCTTTGTTCACCCATCCTCCCACCATGGTTGTACCCAATGTTTCGTCTAGTGTAGTTGAGCCTATGATCCCATCCCCAAGTGGGACAGGGGGAAATGCCTCCGAGGGCATCCCAATCCTGTACACATTGCCAACCCTTATCTCCATTGGACCTACACTGTCCACCCTTTTTTTTTCGGTTCCTTCATTTGGGAGACATCAACTATGTCGTCAACTCCATCTGTTGGTATACCTAGCGTCCATTGGGGGGAATTTTTCACCTTGGGGAGGTTTTCCCTTTGTCAATACATCAGTTCCTGGGGGTTTCTTCGCCAAGACAAACTTTGGGAACATCTTTCCTAGAGGGTCCACATTTCCCCCTGGGAAACCCCCTTGGGGGAATTTTTAGTTTTTGGAGAATTCATGCTCCTGTAGGTGCCACCATCCTAGTAGGTACTCACTCTTCAGGACCTCCCCAACCCTCCAGTAGTACCAACATACGGGGACTACAAGGTCCATCTAGGATAACAAAGACTTCACCTCCCTCCCAGTCTTCATTTTCATCATTGAATTTCCTCACAACACTCGATTTACTGTATTTGTCACGGTTAAAAAATGACCCTATAGCTGGCCATGACCCCTCATGGTCGACGATGCCATCCAAGCTACCATCATAAATTCCTAAATTTGACGGAAATTCGGGAGAGGACCCCTCTACACACATCATGACTTACCACTTATGGTGTTCATTAAACTCATTGATGGATGATAGTGTGAGGTTGCGTCTTTTCCAAAGATACTTGACCAGAGTCGCTTCCAAATGGTTTATTGAACTTAAAGGTGGTTCTTTTAGAGGCTTCAATGACTTGGCTATGACATTTTTAATGCACTACTAATTTCATGTTCAGTATGAGATAGGAATGAATCTCTTGAATTCATTGCGTCAAGACAATGCCACTCACATCTCTATTCATATACATGAGTGGAGGAGATGACATAGGATGATCAAGACATAGATTTCAGACAAGTTCCTTACGAAGTGGTTTACCAAGTCCCTCTTACCACCCATTGCCAGGGATGTAGCTATGGTAAAGGCAACCACTGTGGAGCAAGCGATTTTTGTATGCCCAACATTTGGACTTGATCTATTCTCATTCAGGTACTCTATATGACATCATCCCAAATTCTCCTCACTCATCAACTGATCCATGAAAACATAACACATGACCACATGTTGATGGTGTTGTTGGTTATGTTTCACATACATCTGTGAACCAATTAGCTGATCAGTTGGGTCAAATTTCCATTAAGTCTCACTCATCAGTTGTTGGCACTAAAGCTCAAATTGTTGTGGTCCCTTCTCAAACCTCTGAGGTGAATTCGTTGTAGTCCACACAACTGAATAATCCTTAGCAATGAAGAGGTAAGAAAAATAGGAACAAGAAGAAGAATTCCAATAATGAGAAAGGGACTGGCTCCACCCAAAACAGCGAGGAGGGAGACACTAAAGAGAAAAGGAAGAGTTATTTTCCCTACATGATTTATACCATCCTACTCACCAGTGCCTAAGGAAGGATGAGGTCCATATATTTTTGGCACAACAATGGGATCCTCAACAACCTACTATCTTAACTCATCCTTTCCCCCCGAAACCTAAAAACATGGTTGCCACAAATCCTGCCCTTTCGCCAAGGGACATCATAGGTACCCCTCACCATGAAGGGTCTCCATCGAATGCTTCTATTTTCATGTGTGACCATATGGTCAATTTTCAGACACGAGATAAAAACTATGACATTCCTGAGCCTTCGAATGCTTCCCTAGAAGCAACATCTTCTTCCTATCCTGGTGGCCCTCTTAATATAGAGAAGCCATCCTTTGATGCATCACTTCACCCCCAAAATGGTTTTCTTCGACGTATGACACATAATCATAACACGAGTCACCCACAATTACAGTATTGTGGAAGACTTAGCCTAGGCACCTTGTGCCATGTCGTTGCTTGAAGTTATCCAGAGTTGCCCCATGCAACGAAAATAATTTCTCTCAGCCATAGGCGGGGTTGATCCCTCAGAGTCGAGCTTGATGACCCTTGATTCATATCAGGTAACTCATAGGCTCTCCCATCAAGTATCCTTCCAAATTAAAGTGCAAACGATGGGTAAAAACTTATTTTGAATTGTTGTTGATGAAGGAGCCTCGACTTGCATCATGTTTATTTCTTGTTGGAGATCTTGGGGCTCTCCTAATTAGCTTGATACGTCTACCACACTTATGAAATCCTTTGATGGAAACATGTTCCAACCCCATGGAATAATCACTTCCTTACCCATCGAGTTAGGTGATAATACTATATATGTCGTCGTAGAGGTCATCGACACACCACTTGAGTACAATTTGTTACTCGAGCATACTTGGTTCTACGAGATGTCTGTAGTTGTCTTGTCGGTATTTAGGGTCGTACGCTTCCCTCACCAAGTGAAATTGTTACCATTGATTAGCTTGTGTTTTTTACCCCAAACCTTGGATCTAATGCGGGGTCCAATGTACCTTTTTTCAGTGATACCACACAATATGCTCTGAACATTGGTTTGGGGATGTTCAAATATCATTCGCTTATGGGTATATTCCCCCTTCCCCCACCATATCCTACTACACCCATCACTCTCATCAACATGATTTCCTCATCTATCTGTGGATCCCTCGGGTCTTTTGATCCTTGGGTGGTACCTCATTCCGAGGATGTTGAATCATCTAGAGCATATGTGTCGCTCACTGCAGTTGAGATTATCAATCTGGAAATCCCATCAACATTCACTGATACTGGTAAAAAACTCGATCCTCATATGGAGTGTGATCGACCTACTATGCCCGAACAGGTTGTTGTCTCTCTAAGTTTAGATGACATCATAGATTTTGAGTTTCCTTCGGAAGAGGCCATCCTGGAAGTCATGGATTCCATAGAAAATCCAAGGGAAGAGGTGTTACATCAATCATATTATCCTCATTTGGAAATGATGAGATTTGACATGATGAATCTTGACTTGAGATTGGGGGCATTTGCTCGAGCATTTAGTGGAACCCCTAGTATCAACCCTTTTCCACCTCGTTTTTCTTTTTCAGAACTTGCCACTGAATTTTCTGCTTCCCCTTCCTTTGAAGATTTGTGTTTCGTACTTCTTTCATGTCTTGATGGATCCCGTCAAGTAGATTTCGTAGCTCACAAAACCACTCATGATGAGTATCTTCAACTGCATACATTTATTCTTGTGTGGCATGGCCCCTGTATGATGAGCCATATGATGCCAATAATGGCTCATGAGATCCTCGATTATGAAAAATATCCTTGGCTAGAGCCTCGCAATGGGATCTACTTTTTGTAGTCCATCAAAATGTGTAGTTCCTTATACATAGGTGTGTGGTGTGAGTGCTTTTATGTTGCATATATTGTATCCAAAAAATCCAAAAATATTTTATTTTTTGAGATTTGACTATGCATTTTAACCTTCGAATCTAGTTTAAATGTTCTTGAAAAGATTCTAGGGACTCTCATTATGAATATGGTGACATCCACTACACTTGAGCTATATATTTCTAAACTGGAATATAGGTATAGTTTTTTCCCTGCATTTTCCACTTTGCATTATTAACCATCCTTATTGCCAACGTTATGCCTTAGGTTCAAACCCGGACGATTGTAACCATAGCCACTCCTCTTTCACATTGTAACTAGTTCGGTAGTGCCTAACCTTCATGGGCACCCTAGTTAGCACCCAAATTTCCATTGAGTACCCATGTTTCATTTTCTATAGGCCCAGGAGCCCTACTTTAGCCTCATCATGACTTGAAGATTGAGCCTCATTTTCTTCTCTTCATCTATATTCTTGCCACGTCCCGTCGGGGGTTACCGAATTTTCTTTTATGCTGCTTAATGGTCGCCTATGCATTTGTTGCTTGTGTCATGCTTCCCTCCACTGCGCTATTGTTTTCCATAACCCGCTTACCATTATGCAGTAGCCTTGGCACCCCCCTCTTTCATTATTTGGCCTCCATTTTGCACTCACCTACCCAGAGAGAGAACAACTACTAAGAGTGGATCTCACTTGCCAACAACATTCACATTTCTCATTGCTTAGGCCAGTTCCATGCGTGTGGAACATATGAGCATTTTTTAAGCCACTCGTTCTCTCTCAAAGAGTAGACTTTTATCTCTTTTTTGGGATCGTTAAAAATGAACGGAAAATGTATCGAGCTTACTTGCGTCATTATTTCATGCTCGTTAAACCATGAAGGAGACCGAGCATACTTGTTTCATTCTTTCGTGCCCGTTAAACCATAAAGGAGACGGAAAATAGAAAAAAAAAATCAAAAAAAGAAAGAGTGGGGGTTTTTCACCGTTGGTTTATTCTCAAAATGGCAGTGTCAGTCGAGTCACCCTTGAACATGGAACCTATTTGAGTCCTCAACATACATTTGGGTTTTAGATTTCCTAGGAGTCATCCCAGTAATATGAATTAGAGATACTCCTCTGACTGGTTACTCTTCCAGTCATCATGGAGAGTGCTTCAATGCCTCTTGCATTGTTGCACTATATTCATCCAGCTCTTGTGTCTTTCTACCAAGTCACTATTGTGTCATGATATATGTTCAAGGGAAGTTTAAGCTTGAGTCAACCATCTACTATTTCATTTCCTTTTCGAGTCGACCATCCCTATGTCAGTTGTACTTTATATTACTCTAACTTCAAATCATCTCTCATTGTATGTTTCATGTCGATTGATGGGGGATACATCAAGGACCTCCTTCAACGGATCTCTTCCTATCGACTTCAACACATTATCTAGGATAGGGATCTAGAAACCAGCTAGTACCTTGGATTTTGTAGTCATCAGTGGCAATCCTCCTCGTGATCGACAATGAGTTTCCATCTTTGACTCTTAATCGATTGATTCTACAAGTGTTCAACATCAGATCCTCTATTCACACTTTCTAGATTGTAATATGTACCTTGGGGTCCATCTTCATCATCGATGGATCCCATCATGTCTGTGAACGATATTCCTCAATGAACGATAATCAGATGGTTTCTACCATGCTTGACATCAACTCATCTATTCACATGTCGTAGACTCGTACCATCGAGGTTTGGGATGAAGACCTTGGGTTTGGGGCCACATCCCTCATCCACAACACCCGTCCCAGGTTGTGATAGAGTATATCACTTGTATATGAAGACTTCGAGGTCACTCTCCTTAGTGATCATTGTATTCTGACATATATGTGTTGTCTCATAGATCCACATTGTATTTTTTGGTGGCTATGATTGAGTTCATGAAGTAGATACACATTGTATTGTCTCGTGGCTACGGTCTCATTGATGAAATGGATCCACTATGTATTCTTTCGTGGCCATGATCTCACATTTCCTTTCATGGATCTGCAATGTATTATTTGGCATCCATACTAATTATGAGTCTGAGTATGTCTACTTAGGGGATTGGTCTATATATACTCATCCTTGGTGTTTGATTGCAAGGCTGCTTTGGTTTCTAAACTTCCTTTTCTCTCTCCTTATGCTACCTCACATGGACTTTATTGTAATGTGTTTCAGCCATCCACTCCTTTCCTGACCTCAAACATTAGAGGGAATCTATTATATTCTTAATCTCCACCCTATAGGCTAGAGAAGAAGCCATTAGAAGATAGAATCCAAAATACATCTTTTGCCTAAGGATTAAACCCTTTTTGAGCCCTTATTGGCATCCTCAGGGATCACTTAGTGGACAACAAGCAAGTCCCTCACTGGACACTAGTAGCTCTTCAAGTGAGGCACTATTGAACTTCTAGAATTAAGGAGTTAGGAGGTGATAGGTGAAGGATGAGTTGGATCTTCGTGCCAAAGGCCTAGGGACTCACATCATTCGAGTCTCTAGTGGCCTTTAGAATATCTAAAAGCCTCTCCCAAGACTCCTCCAAGAGATATCTAAAAAAGGCAAGCCTTGGGCAAGAGGAAGGAAGAATTCAAACTAATGTTATGTTGTCCAACTACATAAGTATCAACAATAATTCAGTGGGCCTAGTCTGACCAAGGAGCTACAAAGATAGGAAAGGAGCAAGGAGACTAAAGGAGCTTGCATCATCACTTGAGGTATGTCTTGATGTAAAGTTCTTGTGTTTCATTAATAGATCATTTTGTTTTCCCCATGAATGTTTGTCTTTAATACATGAATATTCAGATCTATTCTTGTAGACTATAGCGAAGGTTAGATCCAAGTTATATCTAGGAATTTAACACTAGGAAGAAGAGTAGAATAGTCTTTTTTTGTCTTTGGTGTGATGGAAGAAGGTTGTAGAAGATGGAGCTAGAACTTCAAGACTGTAGCAGCCATGATACGCTAAGGACAAACTTCAGGAAAAAATATGTCATTCTCTCAACTCCTTGGGTGTGATCTTATTTCTTGTTTCTAGGAGAACCATATAAAATCTAGCCCACTATTGTCTAGGGTTGCTAGGCCAATCTTAGGGAGATCTTACTGATATGTTCAGTTAGATCCCTATGAGCAAAAATCCCATAACAAACTCTCTCTCTCTCTCTCTCTCTCCTAGGAGAGTCAAGGAGAAATGAGACTAAAGGGGCTTGCATCATCACTTGAGGCATGTCTTGATGTAAAGTTCTTGTGTTTCATTAATAGATCATTTTGTTTTCCCCATGAATGTTTGTCTTTAATACATGAATATTCAGATATGATCTTGCAGACTATAGCGAAGGTTAGATCCAAGTTATATCTAGGAATTTAACACTAGGAAGAAGAGTAGAATAGTCTTTTTTTGTCTTTGGTGTGATGGAAGAAGGTTGTAGAAGATGGAGCTAGAACTTCAAGACTGTAGCAGCCATGATACGCTAAGGACAAACTTCAGGAAAAAATATGTCATTCTCTCAACTCCTTGGGTGTGATCTTATTTCTTGTTTCTAGGAGAACCATATAAAATCTAGCCCACTATTGTCTAGGGTTGCTGTAATAATCTTAGGGAGATTCATCTAGATATGTTCATTAGATCCCTATGAGCAAAATCAACAAACTCTCTCTATATATATACATATATATATATATATATATATATCAAAAGACACTATATTAATAAAATCATATCTACCATTGGAAGAAAATGAATATAAAGTAATTTTGTCAAACATAAGATAAGTGAGATACGTTTTACTATATATATAGATACGTTTATATATATATATTATTGTTGTCAAGAATGTCTAGAGACTCATACAAGACATGGGGCTCTTGGCACAAGTCACAAAATCCAATACTTAGACTCTTGGATAGGATCCCCAAGCCAATTGATTATTGGAAAGATGTATTGGGAGGGGGATTTAACAAAATAATTTTGGGAGGTATTTATCAGTATCCAGTGAAATTAGAGATTTTTTTTTAATATCCTATGAATTCATATGGTATTCCACATGTTCATTGAGTGGAGACCTCATGGTACTTAGCAAGAGTGAAACTCTACCCACTTTCTCACCATGGCTATATTGTTTTAAATAGTGTAGTTTTTCTTGGATAACACTTACAAGTAAACCTTCATTGATGCATAGTAGTCAATTATTGTTATCCTCACTATGATCCAGGTGGATATCGATGGCCACCCACCTTTTCCAACCGGCTCAAAACAGTTTTTTGTCAATTTTGGCAATTTACTATTTTTGGCAGTTTTAACTTCCGGGTCCATTTTAAGGGCCTAAATGAAGGTTTTTTGGGATCAAGATTCTTAATGATAATTGAGGACATGATTGAGCCCCCAAAATGAATCTCCTCAATGATACCTTTCCAACGGGCTATCATACATCTAAAACAGAGATAGTATGCAAAAGTTACGACCCCGTGAAGTTGATGTACTAACTTACCCAGACAGGGCCCACATGACTTTTGGCGCTTCATCTCCTAGGGTTAGGTTTTTGGATGTCTAGGGTTTCTGGCATTCCCTTTTATTGTAACAAATTTCATCAGAGCCTCATTGTAATCATCTTCTTGCGAATGAACACAGTTGTCACATCTCTTCTCAGAGATAAGTCGCCACCATTCCAACAAGCTTATTTCCGCCGCATTTTACAGTTTCAACTTATTTCCTTATTGAATAGTGTTGGCGGGAGAAATTGACCGTCCGTCAACTGGGAGAACGAGTCTGGTCCGGGGTTGTCCAAGTAACCCAAGCCGTTTGGTATAACTCGTTATGACGGGTTTAATGGCTCTGTTAGCCAATCTAAAAATCCTAAAAGAAATAACTATATAATTACTAAACACTATATATATATAATGTAACTGTTGTAGATATATTTAAGCAAAAGATATACAAATCTTACTTATGTACATGATTTACAAACTACAATTTTTAATCGAAACTTACAAAAATCAATGTGAAAAATAATTGCTTCTAGGAAGCAGATAAAGAAAGCACATAAAAATATTTTTTGTTTTTCCTTTATAAATCTAAACTAATATGGAATTAAATAAACTAAGAAACGCAAACGTGCAAGTAGTCGAAAGTTGAACCATACATTCTGATTTCATTAATATGTAAAAGACGGAATTGAGAAATACACATGGGCTAGCCTGCTTATTAGTTAGTGAGGTGCATCCAAATGCCTGTATGAGTGAAGAACATCTAGCGGCCACGTCCAAGAGAGAAATATGCAATGAATTTTATAATTGTTCTAAATAAATTCAAAACATGTATTGGCAGCTTAGATTTAATGACAGAAGAGGAAACAACAATATAACCCTGCGATCTTATAATTGCACATAATTACACCAAGATAAATCTAGAAGTAACTTATATATTTCATCATTCAATTAAAATTAAAAGATAAATCCATTCATTCTAATTGAAGATACGATCACAATAATTATATCATGAGCAACAAATTATAGACGATATTTATAATATAAACATCTCAGACATCATAGATCATTAAGTCTAAAGCTATCAGACCTATAAATGTATTAGGACTAACAAGACATAAATGAAAACATCATTAACAAAAGGCTAAAGCCAAAATGCTTATATGTTGTTTCATTGAGTCTTGGAATCACACGTCCATCTTCTGCCCTCAGCCAAGATCATCCTCATTACAAAATATGGAGTATTTAAAAGGTTTATGAAAGCTAAACCTCCTATCTTCTAAGATAGAACCAGATCTCAAAAAGATCTAAAAATTACAAATATAGAGGGTCTAAAAACCACTCAATATCAAACTATCTTCAAAATTATGAGAGTTTTACTCTTATTTACAAAATAAGACAAAAGAGATGGCTAATTAACTAAGTCCATCATGCTCCACCCTGTGAGATCAGCATAAGATACATCATATCCTGAAAGAAAACGAAATGAGCAAGTCAAATATTTATTTAACTAATAATTTCCAAATTTTATATGAGAATTGACTTGGCTACAGAATCTCTCGATTCTGCAGCCAGTCTTATTATTAGTAACATAAATCTAAATCAATCTAGATTAATTAGAAAAATAACAATAAAGCATAATTGTGATAAAAAACAATCTTACCATTCAACTGATAACTAAATTCAAATCACAATATCTCAGAATTGATCACAACTTTGACACTATCAACATTTTTTTATTATGATATTGCATGTCCTCTTCAAAAGTTTTACTTGTCTTTATGCATTGGCCTTGAGGTCACAGTTTTATTTTATGAGCAATTCATTTTGGTTGTGAGAGTATTTACTATCTGATTTTACAGTAGGGTTAGGGTAGACAATCGATTTATGCACAGAAGTTTCCATAAACTCAGAACTAACATCTTGTTGCTCAGGTAAAAATGGTCAGGTATTTTCCTCATGACAAGGGTTTTCCTTCAAAGGGTCTGGCTTTTGAATTGGGGAAACAAGATGTTTCTCTATTAGAGGTTTATCTAGCACTGTAGAAATGTTTGTAACAAAATAAAATAAAATAAACGCTTACCTCAAACGAAACGAAAATTATGAGAAATTTCCCCCCAAAGGTCCAGACATATCTCTGAAACGATCCAATTTCTAGAGAAACTGTCCACGTTGAAGGTAAATGGGCCCATTTCTGAAGTTTTTTTTCAAGGGTTTGATCTAACTCGTCACGGTTTGCTCATAAATGCTCCCGCAAAAACATGTCTCTGGCAGGAAAAAACGGGATTGAACAGACTGTAACAAAAGTGAATCGAACTAATTAGGGGTTTAGATGACAGTGGTAAGAGGGATAGGTCTGAGTTGATACCATGAAAACATAAAGAATAACATAAACACACCAGCGCAACCATAACATAAACAATAAGTGTTTCAGTCACGAAATTCAGGCATTTCTGGTAATGAACGTTTTGAGTACAGAGCATAACTCAAGACCCTAGCTCGTAATGAGGGTTTTGTCAATTCAGACTACCAACTGAGACAAAGTATAAGGTAGGATCCAGGTGCATTTAGTTCTCATGACATGTAATGGGTATACTCTATTTGCAAAGGTTAGGAGAGGATGTGTTTTTACAATCCAAATGCAAATCAAAAATTTTAAATCAGAGTTGATTTACCAAGAATGTTAAATGAACAAGCTTATAGTCCAAATGCCAATCGATTCTTGGTATGTTTACAAAGGATCCAAAATATAAGCTTCCAATCCAAGAGAAACTTAAAATAAGTATTTCATTGATATATGATAAGCTCAAAGCAGAACAAAATTCATAAAAATATATGTAAGCACATTGACCCTTTTAAAGACCAAGCCTTAGATAGAATTGCAATACGATTTTAAATTTTAATGCTTGATTCATTCTTTCAGTCATGAATCAAGCACGAAAACGCAAGATAAAAATAAATAGGAACAATCAAAACATCCTTTTTACAATCGAATAGTCACCTTCAAATAACAATATTTACAGGATGAGGCGTAGGCAGCTATAGGAATTGTCTTTTGTTATTTAAAAAAACAAAAATCATGTAGGGTTGCCAACAATGGCGACTTATTGGGAGAAGTAGTTATCTCTGCATCACCGATGAGTTCATGTTAGGACTGCTTAGAATGATTACAGATCAAAGAATAGTTGAAGGACATCAAGCATCTCAATCAAATTTCAACAATCATTACATAGTCCAGCTTCAGATATCTTCATGTTCAAATGAAATCCGGTGACAAGTTTTAATTACGAGAGCAATGACATTTAAGCCAATGGATTAGATACTGTTGAGAGGGTCACTGCTGCCAGCAGGCGTCTATAGCCTCAACAGGGATGTCAATTACCCCACTCTGACGCCTCTACCATGTCCAAGAAATTTCATTATAAACGAAGGGCACTTATGACTAATATCAAAATTTATACCTGATAATTTTCTTGAACCCGACATCGCTTCGCTACCAACAGGCCTGTTCAGTACCCTGATGAAGTTGTCTTGGCATCATGTATGCATTTACCTGCTGCCAACAGACCTGTTCAGTATCTCGACAGGTTTACAAACACTTCCCACAACTCTCTGGAAATTATTTTCGATTCAGCATAAATTTAATGGACTTTCAAAAGAGCGGGGTGATGCTGAAAATTTTCAGTTTTCAGAACATTTGATATTTTTCAACCTTTAATTTATTGCCTGATAACCTTCATTATGATCTGAAATTAGTTTTCTGATGAGACTAATTTTTCGAGGAAAGGAAGGCATAATTGAGTTGTTTTCTTTAAAAATGGGGACAACGTAAAGAGATTTAATAATGGTCATGTCTGCTCATGATTAAAAAATGAAACCGGGAAACCTATTTCGAACATAAAGTTTCTTTAGCTAGTCTGTGTTTCAGCAGTTTTACAGCACTGATGCTTTAAAAGACCTTGACTGTTGCTTTATAATGAGGCATTATGGTTTCCCTTCACGAACTAAAAAGGTGTCACAGACATAAGTTTAACCAGAAAGCAGCAAAAACAAGTAAAATGAAAAGAACCAAAATCAGAAAACAAAAGTAAATCAAAACATACAAAATATGTACAAAGGTGGATTTGAAAACATCACGTGAAATATCTCTTGAGATACTGAAAGAAAATAGAAAAATCCTCATTGATGTGAATCCAATCCTACTCGTGGTACCTTGGGTCAGGGTTGAATTTATAGTTCAGATTTATTTATCTCTTTACTTTCCATTTAAAATTTTCATAATAATACTACGGCTTTGAAAAGAAATATTCAACGAAAAGCAGAGAGAAAAGGATCAAGCAGACTTCCCTGACAACAGTCATATTATGGTTATCTTGGTGTGCCTACTTTTGTTCATGACTCCATTATTACAAAGAGAAACAATGAGAAATAAAACTAAAATAAAACCTACTCCTAAACCTACTCTAACTACTAAACAAATCAGAATACTACGTGAAGTCATGCTTCCAATGTAGTCATCAGAGTAACGCCAATCCTATAGTAGAAACAAAATCACATATTACT